>CAJNIZ010005601.1:0-19145 GCA_905231905.1 Symbiodinium pilosum | reverse complement strand
AAACCCTAAACCCTAAACCCAATGTGGCTTAATCCCATGGTTCTGATGTCTGTATAGATTGGGTTCATGTCAGGTTCTGGATTTAGGGGTTAGGGTTTAGGGGGTTAGGGTTTAGGGGGTTAGGGGGTTAGGGTTTAGGGTTTAGGGGGTTAGGGGGTTAGGGTTTAGGGTTTAGGGGGTTAGGGTTTGGAATATGGTTTTGGGTATACTGTAATAGGATCCCCACATACCCCATATTCTATCTGATAGAACGGCCAGGATAAGTGGCCCAGAGAGCAAATCCAGAGGGTATGGATGATGAAAGGGACAATTGGCCTGTTGCATTCCTTGCCAAAAACTACGTTCCCGACTGGGCTCTACCTGTGGCTCCATTTACCTACAGCTTTATGGGTTTTACCTACTAATTAGAGAGTAACTACTACTAAAGTGTAGGTAAATGGAGCCACAGGTAGTGTAAATATCAAGTTCTCGGGATTTAGGATGAAGCCTGAATGCTCAGGAATATCTGCACCCAGTGCCTACTTGGTGTCGTAATTCTATGAGCTACTTAACCACCCCGCTCCATACTACCCCTAAGGTTTCCCCTCAATTGTGTTTATTTGGGTTGATTAAAGTTAATATAGGGGCCTGGATAATTACCAATATTATGGTTCCATATTCCTTATATAATTATGGTCTATGGTACCTCAAAGGGGCCTCAAAAGTATATTGGTAATTATTTAGGCCCATGTAGTAATCAGGAGGAACCTCAAGCCCCTACATTACAAGCTAGAGGCTTGGTTCCGTGTAGTACTTCTCAGTTTACGGACATCACATGCTCAGAGCTTTTAGCTGTTGTCCAACAGCTAATGCAGTCCTACTTGGAGGGTCAGGGGAACGTAGTAAGTATAGTTAGAACCCCTGTAAGCCACGTCAAAACCACAGTTATCTACGTTATCTCCATTATTGACCTACTTTCTACCCTAAACCTTAAACCTTAAACCCTAAACCTTAAACCCTAAACCCTAAACCCTCCAAGTAGGAATTAGCCCAGCATCCGTTTGGGATCCTTATGCCCGGAATCCTCCCCTCCAAGGCAACAGAAAACCCCTAAACCCTAGGGTTGGTTTAGGGTTTAGGGTTTTTAAAACCCGCGGTTAAGGTTTAGGGTTTAGGGTTTAGGATTTAGGGTTTAGGGATTAGGGTTTAGGGTTTTTAGGGTTACACTGAAGGAACCAAGGGGTATAGGTATATGTACTGGCCGACATGGCTGGGGATTTTTGGGTTTTGGGTTTTTAGGGTTTTAGAGTAGTTTCCTAAACTACCAGATGCCTGACGCAGGAGCCAGACTGTACCGATGCTTTCTCCTGATCCGTAGTTAGTATTTTCCCTTTGGACGGTTGCATGATCAGAAGACTGATCATCACAGGGTTTCCAGCGCTCCTGAACTGCAATGAGAGTTATGGGCTAGGAAGGAAAAGATTGTGTTGTGTAGACCTTGGAGCTTGGCCCACCTCAACTCTCACACCCCTGTAACGCAACATGGCCCCGGCAGCATAAACACGATTAAACCCCTAAAGTCTACTCCGTAGAGGGTTCCCTGAACTTTCATGCCCACCCTAAGTTGCCCACGCGGCTATGCGCTTCAAGACGTGACTTCTCGCCTGCATGATAAAAACCCTTGTTTCTAGCAGCATACATGCATTATCTGTACGGGTCGCACAGTCAATTTCAAGCCCCCTTACCTGCCTGAACCTCTGCTGGAACCTCTTACCGCATCCAACTGAATTTGAATTTTTTGCTGGGTCAAGCCCTGAACCCCTGGAAGTGTGTGGTTGAACAGTCAGTCCCTGGCAATAGCGGCAGAAATTGCTAAGACCGTCTGAGCATAGGATGTCAGCCATATACATCTCCAGTTTGTGCAAGGTCCTAGGTTGTGCAAGAGCACAAATCAGCGTATTCGATGGTGCAAGGGCACAAGCGTGCAAGCACGCAATGCAATGCATTGCACGGCACTACCCAGATGTGTGATATTTCCCTAAATGCGCCTTGTACAAGTCCGTATATGCATGTCCTACTTCAGGTCTTGGAATGGTTCAGATACTTGCAGTACCTCCATCTCAAGATCTATTTTGAACTTTTGGGTTTACCGCCCGCGGCTCAAGCTGCCTCTAGGGTTTTGGGTTAAGTCACATGTACAGCACTTTCGGCATGAACTGCAGGGGCTTCAAGCCAATTCCAAACCCCCTAAGTCTCTCAACATGCTCAGCAGTAGGTAATAACAGCAATTGTCCTTCAGGTAGAAGTACTCCGAAACCGACACCCTGCGCCCTACACATCCCTGTGTAAGTATAAGCTTACGGGGCTACAATTACCCTTAGCCCACCCTAGATAAGTTGATTGGATACCCTGAACCTTCCATCATGTGATCGGCCCGTAGGACAGCTTTGCTATATGAGCCATAGTCTAAACTCCTTAAAGGGGGGTTATATAGGGGATCATATAGGGGGGACTAATAGGGGATATTAAGGGGGATACTAGGAGTTTAGACTATAGCTCATATGAGCTAGTGTCAACAATTAGCCTCATTAAGGGACTCTTATTACCCCCAATGATGGAAAATCAAATGGAAAAGAAAATGAAAAATGAAATGGAGACTCTGTTTCCCTGATTTAGTCCCGAATACATTCCTTAGTAAGGAACCCATGTCCATTAATCATCTAAAGGCCGACAGCGGGCTCATGGGTTTAACCTTAGAATTGGAGTCCCTTTTGGCGACAACAGGGACCACAACTGATTTTGGGGAGCTCTGATTTAATGCTTGTATTGGTATTGCTTGGGATAGATCTACAATCGCAAAACCTACGTTCAGTGAAGTAAGCCCTCAGGATGTCTTCATAGCAACCGCCAACCTCAAACGACTTTAACGCCACCCGTAGCAAGTCCCAGCACAGCTATTGATGGATGGAGCATATTGGTGGGTTCATTCAGAATAGGGTTTAGGGCATCAGGCTTAGGGTTTAGGCAGCTCATTGACAAAATCTTGCATGGCCAGATTTGAAACAAACCTCTGAAGTATGGCACTGTAGTACACTTAGGGTCATGTTTTTTGCCCATCAGTGGTAGCGCTTTTTATGCAAAACAGGTCTACAAAATATATGATAGGGGTTTAAATTCTGGATTCTTTCTATATCCTGGTAGAGGGTACCTCAAATAGACCTCGACATGGTATCTGGGGGTTTCTCAAAACTGATGTACACTGACGGAACCAAGGGGTATATGTATATGTACTGACCCCCATGGCTGTGGATTTAGGGTTTAGGGTTAGGGCTTAGGGGTTTATAGTGTAAGTTTGATAGACTCCTGCTTGGGTTAATCCCCCACCCAGTAATGGGCATTACAAGGGACTATTGAAATTCCATATTTAGGAGCTATCATTGTAGGGGGTATTGACTTAAATTCCTGTGAGAAAGGAAAGAAGCGGTCCTCAATCACGCCCTTTGATAGCTATCCTGTACTGCAGAACCTTCCATTCGTGCGAACGGCGCAAACCTCCAAGTAATTGGTTGCCTAAACCCTTAACCCTTAACCTCTAAACTAGTTTTAGACGTGGCCTCATGGGTAGATTCGTGCGGGAAGAGCCAAGCAAGATTCGGCCATGCTATCCGTCCTTCATTGCCTGACATGCACAGATGCAATACCTTGCCATCAGTGGATAGGGGCATCTCTCAAAATAACTCCTATATCCCTTGTCCCCCACCTCTTGAGAAGCTCCCATACCTCAACTTGTTAAGACGACGGCCGCGCTATAGCAGGGCTTGCAACACATCTTCTGATCTCTCGGGCGGGGTTGTTTGGAGGATGAGGAGAACTGAGTAAGCATACCTATAAGCCCTAAACTCCACATACTCTAGTAGTTTCCATGTTCTCTTTCCATGATTATTAATTCCCCTTAATCCTAGACCCTAAACCGCCTCCAATGTAGGGGATGAAGTTTTCGAGAGCCTTCATTTCAACTGGCCCAGGCTCTTTGCTTAGAAGGTTTAGGGTTTAGTTTTGAAGTTTTCGGTTTAAGGCTCATGGGTTTAGGGTTTAGTGGTTTCGGAGAGAGGGGTTATGGTGTAGGGTTGTACTGGATGAGTCGGTTTTAAGTTGTTCGGTACGATTAGTGCAGGCTATGTGATGATATATTAGGAGGGTTCATGAATAGAGGGCCCCCGTATGAACCCACTATGCAGTAATCCGGAATATGAAGACTCCCAAAAATGCCCCCCCCTAATTATTAGAAGCCCGAAACCCTATACATCACCAAATATCCCTTTATCCACTACATACTTGTGCCTCGCACATTGAAAGATGTGCGGTTAAGTTAAGGAACTTACATTAAATTACTGTAGTAAGGAAACCCTATTATTTACTATATACCCAGATTCTGGTAACTTAGCTTAAGTTCCTTGACAGCAACCCAGTTGAAAGAGTGAGGATGTATGGGGATTCTGACGGGATTCTACTGGTTCGTCTTATATATATATATATAGTTAGTTAGTTATTTATTTCTACATGTACGTACATGATTTGTAGAGGTGGCTTCCAAATCTGGGTCGTCATTGTTCAAAATCACTCTTGATTTTACTTTGCTAAGACCCAATGAGGTATGTTCAAGTTATGCTTTGTAAGAGTACCCCAACACAAGGGGGATAAGTGTCAAGCAGAATGAAGGATCCGAAGTCCTTGCTGTAAAGTGGCCTCTTCCGTCACCAAGTGACTTTCCCGCGCTTTCTGCAGTAGACGAGCGTGGAGTGTTCAGACCAGGCAACATGGAACGCAGGCCTCATTTAAAAGCATAAGCCCAAACCCTAAACCGTGTGAGGGATTGTAGTGGAGGTTGCCGGGCTCTTCGTCTGGCTTTTTTTATCTGAGGACCCTGAAGCCCCCAAATCTGAGACTCGGGCTGCTACAGCCCTGCACGAAGGTTCAGATTGTGGTTTAGGTATATGGTTCAGGGTCTAGGGGTTGGGCTGAATTAGGGTATGGGGTTCAGGGTTTAGGGCCAGTTTAGGGTTCACGGTTGAGTTTGGGTCTGCGGTAAGCTTCTGGCTCAACCGGGTTTCAAAACAGGAGGCCCTTCCGGCCCCCAGAGAAATTGGAGTGTGATGGAAGTGCCCCTACTACTAGATAGGGATGATTTTGAAAAACAGAAAACTCCAAGGTAAGCACTGGCATCGCGAAGGCTTGGTCGCAGGGATTCGGATGGTTATTAGGATTTAGGGCTTAGGATTTTGGAGTTTAGGGTTTAGGCTTGGGGAGTTCCGGGTTCATGGTGATCTAACCTTGCTATCATTGTACTTATGATAACCACCAATCAGGGCATTCAGGTGGCTCATCATTGAGCTATATTATAGGAATAGATGAGAGGACCCTAATACAATCCCTAGTATCCCCTATAGTCACTATTACTGGGTGGGGGGGTCCACCTAAGAGATATACCGGGAGGTACAAGTAGGCCACGTCTCAGACGAAGCTCGAAAAGTACCAAGGCGCACGAGAAGACAAGCACAGAGGTAACCACCTTTAGGGTTTAGGGGTTCAGGGTTTAGGGGTTTAGGGTTTAGGGTTTAGGGGTTCAGGCTTTCGGGTTTAGGGTTTAGGGGGTCAGGGTTTAGGGTTTAGGGGTTCGAGGTTTAGGGGTTAGGGGTTTAGGACTAGGGGCTTAGGAGCTTAGGGGTTCAGGGGCTTAGGGGTTTAAGTTTGAGGGGTTTGGGTTGCAGATCCTCGGAACTACCAGTCTTAGCGTTGCTCAAAATCTAAGATTGGAGGTCTGGGCCCCTATAGTAGCCACAGGCCTTAGCTCTTTGAGGGAACGTCTAGGGAATTTTGAAGGGCACATATATAGGCATATATAGGGTATCAGGCAGGTATGTAAGGATATCAGGATTAAGGGCCCGGATTACCAGCCCATGATTCTAATCCTAGAGGAAAAATATGAGAGGCGCTTAGGGACCTCAGGAACGTTCGCGACTTTTGTTGTGCCGAGCTCGAGAATATCCCTTCTAGATTGCCTTGTGTGTTTTGATGTACCAACTGAGCTTGCACAATTGATCCTGCAGGGCACCTAATCCTGTAGGGTCCCGTCGGGGGAGCAGACAACAAGCTCCACTGCTCAAAATACTCATAGTAGGAATAGCATAATGACTAAAGCCTAGACTGTGCAGTAATTGGCCCATGGTAATATCACAGAATATTCACAGCCCCCCCAAGGCCAGAAGGACACCCCCAATCCCTCCTAAGAAGACCCTAAACCCTAAATCCCAAAAAGCCGTAAATCCGTTCTCAAGTAGGAGCGTTGCTGAGGTTGGTTAGGGTTGATCAGATGGGGCTTGGCAAGTAGGGGCTTAGTCAACGGCTTGCAAATACCCAGTGATTTCCCAAAAATAGGGGCACCCCAACATAACCCAAAAAGCAATATTCCTTATTATAGGAACCCCTAAAAAATGCCCTTATATTGGGAAACCCTCCTTTCCATGAGCCCGAGAGCCTGCTGCACTTGTTTGTAGATGGACAAGTTTTGTACAATAATACTAAGTATTAATAGTAATATAGCCGTCTCAAGTTGTGAGAGGAGGGCTCCCAGGCGTTTGTTAGTCAGCATCTTACTGCAAGCAGTTCTTTCGACTCAGAAGATAAGGAGCAACCCTAAACCCTGAACCCTAAACCCAATCATTATGAGCGTTCAACTTTTGTGGCTTGAAACACCTGGCTCTGACGCGCATAGGCCCTCCACATTGTTTGCTGTCAGCATTCTATTCTTCGTATGCTTCCAAGGGCGCAAGATACGTGCTCAGTGCATTCTCTGGAGAAGGAGAATGCAGAGCCGGGTTTCTCAAAACGACTCTGACTTTTCAGAGTCTAGAGGTATGGAGGGTGTATCAGAGGATTACTGGCTCCCACTTATGGATTTGCGTGGGGACTGTTTTAAGAGAATCCGAGATGCGCGTTCCTTGACAGATTCCTCGAAGCATGGTCGTAGCTTGTTGGCACTGTCTGGACTGCTATGACATTCTGCCAAAGTTACATGTTCTCAGAAGGTACGGCTTCAGATGCTTCAGCTGGTAGTAGCTCGCCCCGCTTGCTTAAATCTCGCCTAGGAATAGTAGCGCCACGCCCCCGTCCCAAACTTGAAAGGTATAGCTCAGAGCAGCACATATTGGGTATCTGATAACTCACTAGCCCTGGCGCTAGATTTTCCCTACATATAGCCCCCCTTAAGTAGATAGAATATGGCTTTGGGTTTATTATACTAAGATCCCCATATACACGATATTCTATCCGATTCTATCCACTTGAGGGGACCCTAAACCTTATATTCTATCAATATAACCCAATAATATACCCCATATGCTACCTAATAATATACCCCAATATAACTCCCATATTCTATCTACTACCTATAGTAGCTTCCATTTTCTTTTCCATTATCCCATTATCCCTATACAACCCCAATATATAATACACCCAAAGCCATATTCTATCTACTTAAGGGGGACCCTAGTCCCTAAACCCTAAAAAGTAGTCTCCATTTTCTTTTCCATTATCCTATTATAACCCCAATATAACCCCTGAACCCTAAACCCTAAACCTTAAACCCTGAACCCTAAACCCTAAACCCTAAAGCGCCTTAAGGGGGACCATGGGTCAAGCAGAGCGACAGTGCCTCTTGCAATGTGGGATTTGCGGAAGAAAGGCGGTAGATGCTGGTTTTGTGTCCCTGCAGGCTTCCCAGTGGCAGTGTGGGGGTCTAGGGCTTAGGGTTTAGGGTTTAGGGGTTTAGGGTTGGAACTTGCTTATCGCTGCTGTACTTATCACACAGCAACAACTTGCAACCCCCCGAAGCCCTACCGTAGGCATGATTGGATTATACCTGCAGTTTGAATCTGCCAGGATCCCGCTAAACCCTAAACCCTATAGTCCCCCTTAAGTAGATAGGGGTAGTATTTCGGTTATTTTGGGATACTAAAATGGAAGCTACTATTTAGGGTTTAGGGTTGAGGTAGATAGAATATGGGGTATATGGGGATCTTATTATAGTATACCCAAGGCCATATTCCCTGTATAACCCAAACATACTGTAGTAGCTTCCATTTTCTTTTCCATTATCCCTATATAAACCCCAATATATAATACACCCTATTCTACTAAGGGGGACTATTACCCCTAAACCCGAAGCCCTAAACCCTAAACCTCATATTCTATCTACTTACGGGGGACTATAGATTCAAGAGGCATCTCGTCAGTCGCAAGCGTGCTATCCCCTGAGAAGATGTCGGAAGTCCTGCATGTCCACTTTGCACTTGTTGAGGTTCCTCTAAAGGGGTTTATACGGATTTCATGGGTTATAGGAATACAGTAATTGGTTTATTCGCATTTCGGGTTATAGGAATATAGTATATGATCTATTGTCAATATTCGGCTTATTAAGGGGACCTTACTAGTAGACCTAGGGGTCTCTCTTTTAGTGCCTCATATCGTCCCTAGTAAGGGACCCATGCCCATTGAATTATGTAGGGAATGTTGACTGTAGCTCACATAGGCGTAAGGGTGCATGGTCAAATCGTTTTTCGCAGACCCTTAATGCTTCTTGTTCATCCTGTCTTAGCTTGATGACAAATGTCATCGGCATGTTTACGGGCCCCTGCTAGTTGCGGTTATAGTGAAACCCGATGATTTCCTATATATCCTATTATGGTAATTTAGCTTAAGTTCCTTAACAGCACCCCCGCCTGCTCAAACACAATCATTTGTGTTGGGCAAATTGTAGTGACCTCGCCCGACCTCACCTTAAATTGTAGCTATGTAGAACCTAGTCCAAAAGTAGCCTAATTTCTGTTATCCCTGCCTCCTAGTTATGAACCCGATGATGTGCCATTAGATAATAGAGGAATATTTGTTATTTAGGGTGGTGGGGGATTTTAGAACTTATACAAAGCCCCTCAGAATGAATATCCCCAGAAAAGTACAATTTGGGGGCAGCATTGCTATTCTTATTCGGTTGGCGTGAGGTTATTAATGGGGGGGGAGGCGCTACATGGGTGGGTCTGGGAAACCTGCAGATTCATGTGAGCTATAGTCTAAACCCTAAATCCTAAACTAAACTCCTTAAAGAGTGACTAGATAAGGGAGTACTGTAGGGGTTACCAGAAGTTTAGACTATAGCTCATGTCATGTGACCTACTGTCACTTTGTCAGCTTTAGGGTTACCAGGGCTTAGACATAGGGGCCCCTTTGGTAGTTTAGTATAGTGCCTAATACGTTCCTTAATCTGAACCCATGTCCATTAATTCGGCGGGAACTATTGACGGTAGTTCACGTGGAGATAACGCCGGTACCTCGAAACTGCTGGAGCTGCTTTCTCCACTGAATTCGTTCGGCTTGATTGGGGTATGGGGATTTCCGTGAATTGGATGATCTCCTTCTGGAGATACCTATGCTAAGGATGATGTTGCTTTAAGATTGATATTGGGGACCCCAAATTTTGGAAACCCCCAGAGCTTACCTTTGGCTGGCTAGGAATGACGGAATGGATCCTTATAGTAGTCCCTATATAAACCATTATGGTAGTATCCATGTTCTTTTCGATTCCTTAATTTCCCGCCAACCAAACATTAGATATGAACTACTTGGGACCCCCATCATCCTCTTCTCACCCCTGTATATCCCAGGGGTGATAAGAGGATTATGGGGGTCCCCAGGCCACCTTTTTGAGGAACCCCGATGTTTCTCAACGTATGTGTTTGAGGTCAACGAGGACCCCATAGTCTGTGAAATCCCCAAATGCCTGTTGGCAAGATGCCCGATGGCAAGATGCCCGATCGGAAGATGCACGAAGGCAAGATACGGTTGGAATTGTTGCACAAGACAACAACCTGATCTTCCCGTGTTTGAATTCTTTATAAAGGCGAACAGTGACGTTCACGGGAGTCTCGCAAATTTTTCCAAAAATTGCGAGAGACCAGCAGTTGCATGGTTCTTTTTATCTGTCGGACGGCCAGTGTGGCGGCTGCAGTACAAGTTTCCAGGGAGTTCAAGACCCCGTTGAGGTAGACTCCTTAATTATGCTACATGGGCCTCTCGGTCGCGAATCAAACCCTAAACCATAAACCCTAAACCAGTATGACTGGCAAAATAATGACGACCTAAGGCATAAGTTGCAGTCCCCAAATTGGTATCATCGCAGGTTTTCCAAGTGTTGTAAAATGCGGGTTTCCCACAATTAGGGGTACCCATTTAAGGGTCCCTATAATAAGGACTATAGTATCTTTTGGGTCTATAGTGGGGTCCCCCTTATTTTGGGAAACTACCAAGTTGCCACGCCCAGAAGACTGACATCCGATGGCGCAGCTTGCCCAGGCTAAAAGCATAAACACGTAGCTAGGTGCAATCCTCAAGTGCGAAATTCAAGCTGTGACTAGCTGCCTCCGTAAGCATGCATATTGGTTTTTCCAAGAACGTTGGGCTTCCGCTCTGGGATGGCAATCCGAAGGAACTGAGAAACTCCACTTGCTCGCTGGGTGTCTCCCAGCCAAGTCCAAAAGAAGGGTTCGTTGGTGGACCTCACTTCATCGACCCCATGCATCAACAAATCTCTACGTTGACAATCTCAAACTTGGCTACCACATAGTTTTTGCAGCCCTAGGCGCTGTAGCCACGCATGGTACCCTGAGAGAATCCAAAGTCCGCAAGCCATGGAACTCAAGCTAATCAAATGGCAGCCACCATTCTGCGTGCATTCTCCGAGGGAGGCAGGGCCCTTCCAGGAGCGCTCAGCATTGTAGGATCCTCAATTATTACAAAGCACAGTCTGTCCTGTGTGTGAGAGCTGTCGAGCGTAGTTAAACGCGGTAGCGCGGGGGCGGGGGTGATGATCCTTCGCGATGTAGCTCAAAGTAATCTATCCCAACACCCTATTCTGACTAAGTAGGCCCATGCGTTGCTGGCTGAGAGCTTCTTAGTGAATCCGACAAGAAAATGGAGGAGTTCTAGTTTGGAATCCCAGGCACGGCGTATGCACGTAAAATGTTGATGTTCATGGGCGAGTCCTTCTGTAGGGCTTGTATTTGGATTAGGATGTTTCTTTCCTGGGCTGGGGCAATTCTTGGCATCTATCCCTGCTGACATGTGTTGGAAATCTGTTGGGTCGTTATTCATCTTGTCGTGGCCTTTTATATATCAGGAGCAGACATACAAGCTACCAACTCCAGCTAAACCTAAACAGCTAAGATTCACAAACCCTAAGCCCCAAACCCTGCTGTAAAACTCTAAAAAAGTACCAATATTGTGCTCCTAGATTCCGTATATAATTCCAAATTAGAGTATAGGGCGCTTCAAACAGACTTCAGGCCCTTATATCATGGGCCACCCTACTACTACCCCCCCCATAGCCGCACCCGTATCTAGGGAAGATTAGGGCAAATTAAGGTTAATTCGCAAGGGTAACCTAGGGGAGACTGACTACAGTAACTCTGCGCGCGCGAAGAAGTAAACAACATGGTTTTCGTATGATGGTGAATGGGCTGTAGGAGCAGCAATGAGGTAATGTGCAGGGATTGCCCCATGGGACTCCGTTCCTTCCTCAAATCCTAAACCCTTGAAGGGTTCAATGCTTACGAGGCGTGTATGAGTTTTAACCGAACCTTGTGGGCGGGTTAGAGGTTTAGGATTTTTGCAGGGAGTTCGGAGTGTTGTGGGTTTTGGGGTTTAGGGGTCTTCAAGGACATTGCACCCGATAGATCACAAGGATTCAGCACCATGAACTGGGCAGGTTGTCATGGACCGGTTTTGGGTGTAGGGGGGCCAGGGATTTTCACGAGAAAACGATTTGGGAGGTTTTGAAAAACGGGGAGTGCTAGGGACCCTTCAACACTGGCGCTCTGCTTGGATGCGCAACCGGCCCTACCGATGCCTAGACATTGCAAATAGCAGTTGGTTGCGGCTGATCCAGTTCATGTTCTGAACATGGGCAGTACGGGCGAGCTCCGCTTCCACATTTGAAAGTGAGGCTGCGCCTCATAGGCATGCGCTGTAGATTCATGGCAACAAGTGAGGGTACAGCTTCAGGATGACGGAGAATCATATACATGTACACGGTTCGGGGCAGAGTCCCGACTTCTAACAATCCGACTGCCGAGCCAAAAGACTTAATGGGAGTTAGTCAGGAATGAAGGAGGATATTTCATACGGATTATATAGTAGATTCCGAGAGTTCCTACAAACTACCAGTAAGAAGATTATATACAGAGCGAAGCGCCTGTGCGTAATTTGGACGTGAAAGCAGGACAGGCCGACGATTGAAATAGCCGTTGAGGGTTTAAGATTTTGGGTTTAGGGCTGGTACTTGAAATGGGAGCTTCTCTTCCTTGTTGGGGGTGTTCCTACTAAACCCTTGAAGGGTTCAAGGCTTCAAGGCCTTCAAGAAGTAAATAAGTTTAAGGGGAGGCAGAGCGGATTATAGTATATTGAGGTGTAGACTGGAATTTCCCTGCTTCTGGAATCGGTTAGGTCTCCTCAGCAAAGCCATGTGAGAATTCGACCCGAAATGAGCGTTGCCGATACATCTGCAGCTCGCGCCTACTTGAAACCGATGAGCTGGAGCTAGATTTTGTCACCCACAGCCACCAGGCAACTTCTGTTGAGTCTGCTTCGTAGTCCGCACAGTAGCTTTCTCAACAACTTTCGCAAAATGTCCTGTAGCGCCGGGCACACATGGATCATAGCATTGTTGCTTATAAATCGCCGTTTATCCTTACGCAGATCCTTGGACATCATGGTTCCAATTTCACCCTATCGTACGTCAATCAGCAGCCTGGATGAAGAGATCAACATGGAAGACTCGCTGCTAGGTCCCTGGATGCTGCATGCGTGATGCTCCATCCAACCTAAACGCATAGCAACCCTTTGCCCTGATGTGTGGCAACGAGAGGTGGAGAAGGTTGTGAGCAGTCAATCAGTCAAAACCTGTGATTGATAAACACCTTCCCCTTTATAGGGATCACAATAGGGATCCTAATATTAAGGCCCTTTACAGGAGGGGGTTTATGAATCAAGGCTCTGCATTAATAAACTCAAAGTATTCCCCTAAATAACCCCTATAGTAGTCCCCCATATCATCCCCTCTACAACCCCCCTTTTTGGAGTTCAGACCCAAATCCCAAAACCCTATTGTTTTTTTCTATATTGAGACTATAGCTCATATCTATTCTTACCCCTTTGGGGTGGCTGTCAGTGTACGGGGGCTGAAGCTAACCAATTTCGAGCAGAGGGCCCGCTACCTAATCCCCATCCCAGTAATATTGAAGCCCCCACTCTGAAAGGGGTATATAGGGGCTATTCTTAGGGTTTAGGGCTGATATTAAACCCCCCCTTCCCCCTAATATTAAATATTCCCAGGATACTATAATATACCATAATGGGGAATATTTAACATTAGGGGGAGTGGGGAGGATTAAGAAAAGGGGGAGGTGATTAGTGCACAACTAGCACCACCGTCGTGAGTGCCAGCATCATGCTTGGGTTTTCTGCTGCCTTGTAAGCAGACGAGGGTTTTTGTTTTAGTTTGAGGCTGCGGTCAAAAGAAGCGTGAAGGCATACTACTAGTTCAAGATTCTCCGCACTCTGCATTGGTTTCATACAGAGAATCGAAATGGAATCACCCATCTGACAAATCGTAAATCGTGCGTGCCATATAGCAGACATTCATCAGGCTTTGTGCGGTGCGAATACACTATCTACAAGCCAACTTGCCTGTTGCATAATAAAGTTCCATGGCAAGAAAACCAAAAACTTCCGAAATGATGGAGAATGCACCGGCGCAGCTTTCGTGAACGATGAGCTTGAATTTTCACTGTTTCAGTTTGTGCAGGAGTACATTCCTTTCGTCTGCAAACAGAGCTTAAATAAGTGTGCAAATGCCAGTGGTAGTTTCTACAAATAAGAGGTTTCCAAGATAGACCCTGATATACCGCAATTCTTATTAACGGGTTCTCAGAAAACAACCCCAGATTTTTTGTGAAACCCTAAGAAGGCCAGAAGGAATTGCAAGGGTGGGTGCAGGTGGCAGAGGCAGCAGGGGAAGCAGGGCGCGTAGACCCGACGGTTTAGGTCAGCAGGGTCTGCTGTTTTGGGTTTGGGCCACGGAAAAACCCAAATTGTAATCAGGAAATCTGCCCTAGTGTCTGCGAATTACCATTACAACCAACGCTAGTGTACGTAAAATGCGTACTGAAGTTGCATCAGGGGTCGGCTTAAGATTTGCCGCTACATCATTTGCAATACTAACCAGGGACTGAGGCAACAAGTTCTTAAACCGCTAACTCGTCCTTTATGAGTGTGAAAGCCTGACCTGCATGTCGGTTGGCTCCGCAGTTTATGCTTAGTTGGGATTTAGTGCCTGAGCCTCCCGCGCGTGGCTTGCTGCAGTTCAGACACGCTAGTCTCAGGGAAAGGACTTGGGAAGCAGAGCCTCGATTTCTGGAAAAACATGCAAGGCCCAGGATCTTCAGTCACGGGATTGTCAATGCGGGTCTTTGCGAGGGGCTGGGCTGTAAGCAGTATGCCTCCCAATGCCCAGGCTAAACAGAGCAAATTTGCCCACTTCCCAAAAGCCGGGAAAGAGATCGAATACCCTGAGGATTCGTAGGAACCTAGAAGCAGAGCATATTCCTTGTAATTCAATGTTATAACAACACTAATGCAACTTCCTGCCCTGACTAAAGCATTCCTTACATCAGTGAGACAACCCACCCCGCCTCTGAATTTCCTATCACAATCGCACCAGCATGAAGAAGGTGATATTTATCATAAGGAGTGGGGGGGTCCGACTAAGGACCGCAAGAGCGGCTTGCTCGGCCCCCGCCCACACGACTAAACCGAGATGCTTGAACATGTGGGTGGTCTCCCAAAATTAGGGGTACCTTTTTGGGGGTCCCTAGAAAAAGGACTATAGTATTTTGGGGTCTATATTGCGGTCCGCCTATTTTGGGCAATTACCGTATGAACGTGTAGTAGATGTGTATTCCGATGGGATTTGGTAGGTTTCCCCCCTTGCACCGCAATGTACTGCAGCCAAGGTCGCCAAAAGGAATACTCTACCTGTCTAGGCCGCTACAACACCAACAGCACTCCCATATTTGTAACATGCAGTTTAGGGAATGCGATGCCATCAATGCAAAAATTGCCGACGATTGTTCGACAGATCTCCATTTTCATTTAAGCAGGAAACCCTAAACCCTAAACCAGGCATCTTATTCTGAGCTGAGGAACTATTGATAAGGTTGTTCTAGCAATGTTCAGGACAGGGCATAGACACCTCAACAAAACAGCAGACCAGGCACGGATGATCCTGAGTGAAGGCGCATGAGCACCTGCCGTGCGGGAGCGGTCCCTTGTTTCGGGCCTAGGGTTTGAGGCTTCGCGGGAAGGAAATTTGGGTATCTCAAGTGAACTATAGTCTAAACTCCTTAACAGGGGGTACATAGGGGAATATATAAGGGAGTATTGTAGGGGTTACTGAGGGGGATACTAGGAATTTAGACTATAGCTCAAGTAGTGACAGACTTTTCATCAAGTAAACTGCGTAAAGCCTCCGGGCAAGTAAGCTATACATGGGGTTATACGTCCACTGATTGGAGTCCGTAATCCCTGAACCCTAGACTGTGTGGGTTGCTTTGCCTATAGCACGCCGTAAACGCTAAACCCTAGACCCCTAAACCCTAGAACCTACTTGCAAACTGCGATGAGCTTTCGCACAGGTTCTGCATCAACAGTCAGACAGAGAGCGATTCTCCTAGCGTTTGAGGGTTAAGGGTTTACTACAACCTTAGATATCCATTTCTATATATATATATAACCACATAACCCTCATATCCCTCTATAACCCTACATATCATGGCACATTGTGGTTAATGACTTGCGGCCCGGTTCTAGTTGACGTTAGAAATACCGCCAGCCTATGGGGGTCACCTTTTCAATTTTCTATACCTTCAGATAGGTAGTTCTTAGTAGGGATTCAGGTAAAGTATTGGGATAATGG
Source organism: Symbiodinium pilosum (assembly GCA_905231905.1). Classification (NCBI taxonomy): domain Eukaryota; class Dinophyceae; order Suessiales; family Symbiodiniaceae; genus Symbiodinium; species Symbiodinium pilosum. The sequence continues at coordinate 3,085 of CAJNIZ010005601.1, read as the reverse complement.
AAAATAAAATGGAAACTACTCTAATGGGTTATTTAGGTTTTAGTGTTTAGGGTTTGAGGTTTGGGTGGACCCCCCTCCTGCAGTGGTGACTCTACGGGACCTTAAAAGACATCTTTGCTGTTGTTCCCTAGCTTGGCCATCAAAATTTCAGGGCTTCAGAACCAATCCGAATGCCTTTGGAGGGTGTACGTAGGAACGGTATAGATAAGTACAGAACGCATACTAGTAACTAGACGAGGGAGTAAGACCAAGAGTCCCTTTCAAAAAGAGTGAACATCCTCAACCCGGGGATATACACGGAATACAAGGACATGGTACCGAGGCCTCTGTAAAAGAGTGGACTACCTGCTGGTTCTAGGAATGGTTACAGAAAGAGTTTAAGGTTTTGGGGGTGGGGGTACTTCTATAGGGGTCCATTCCTCTATTCCCTACGAACCACCCGTACGATCAATGATGTGAGCCACCGTCAATTTTAAAGTTTAAAGTTGACAAGTTCAGGGGTCGTCCAACCCTTGGGTAGTTTAGTGTAGTCCCGAATTCCCAAATAGTAACCCACGTCCATAATTACATGGGACATATTCACTGCAGCTCATACAAGAGCTGTTCCTAGAGGTAACCCTGCTATAAAAGTATCCAAATGGGGGTTTCCCAAAATTGGGGGGGTACCTTATTGGTGGTCCGCATAGTAAGAATTATAGTATTTTGGGATCTATAATGGGGTACCCTAGTTTTGGGAAACTGCCAAATCCAAACCAGGTGCCTTAACGATTTTAGCCTCATCGTTTACATCAGAGGGTTTACCTCGACCCACCAAAGTAGTTCCATCATTGGTTAAAGGTTTAGGGTTTTGGGTTGAGGGTTTCGGGAAACATTGGGTTTGGTATAAGTTTGTGTTTTCGATTCTTATCAAGACCCGCACAATCGGACCATTTTGGAGAGGTTAGGCGTTAGGAGTCAGGATTGATCCCTGTATCACCCCGCTAAACCCTAAACCCAATCATAAAGGAGGTCTGAGACTCTTGTAGTTCTGAAAGGAAAGGGCTTGCACGGCCCATATAACTCATATAAGCTTTTGTCAAAACTCCTAGTATCCCCCTTAATAACGCTAACAATACGCTCTAAATAATCCCCTATACAACCCCTTTTGGTGGAGTTTAGCCTATAGCTCATATTGCCACTACAAAAAGGCGCGAAGCAGCATCCCACTTTGAGAAACTCTAGAAGCCCAACGAAAGTTACCAAAGGAACACCCCAAAAACACCTATGAGTTGGGTCGTTCCCCCACCCAGTAACTGTCCTTAAAGGGGGCTTGTTAAGGGGCTATTATAATTCCTATTACCCCTTGTGGTAACAGTTACTGTAAGGGGGAATAACCCAACCTATGAGTGTGTTTCTTACCCAGTTATTAGCTCCCCTCGTTCCCTTATCTGATTATAAATCTAAGATAGAACGCTGCTACATTGAGAATGTGAGAAACTTTAGGTGGACCCCCCACCCTGTGATAGCCGCTATCAGAAATGAGAAAGACTATAGTAGGGTCCTCTTACATTCCTATTATACCTCTATTACAGGGTGGAGGGGTCCTCTGCAGAGAAACCTTCATCTGAAACCGCGCTTTCGTTCGCAAGGCCCAGCATGCCGGTCGAGGTCGCGGACGTCACCCCAGTGAAGGGTGATAGTCTAAAGTCTTTCAAGGGGGCTATAGAGGGTTTAGGGTTTAGACTTCTTAAAGGAGGTTATATAGGGCATTCTATAGGGTTTGGGGTTCAGGGCTTCAACTCCCTTAAAAGGGGTTTTGTAGGGACTTATATCAGGGAGTATTACTGGGAATATTCAAGGAGATACTAGGAGTTTAGACAATAGCTTACATGAGCTATATCGGCAGTGCTCAGGGTCTGTTTGATTTAGGGCTGTGTCAGGGGATATCTTGAAAGAGTGGAGTCCCTTCAAGGCCTCTTCACACGGAATTCTGAGAGAGGGCCCTAAGCTTTGAACCTCAGAGAGTACAGCCCAGCCCTGATCCTTTGGGTTGGGGACCTAACCTATGACCGCTAACCCTGAACCCTCCTTTACTTCAGGGTCAGGAGGACTCAGTAGGTATACAGTATAGATATAGCCCCTGTAAACCATATAAAGATCCCAGTTATCCTAAACTACTTACTGAGTTCCTGACCTTCCAAGTCGGGTATGTCAAAGCTGTAGGCTGCTGTTTTGGCTTTACCGGGATCCTCGCATTCTGCCGAGTAGGATTCAGGAGGCTCGAAAGCTGGGATGAAACTAGGTCAGTTAATGGGTCCTTAGTATGTACTCTACTTTGTTGGGGCTTGTTTCCTTTACCCCACCTTCCTTCATCCCACCTTTAGAGCCCTTTGAAGGATTCGAGGGTTTAGTGCTTCACTCTGCCAAGCATGAAAGGGACCACGATTTGGGACTTACCCACTTGGGTACTTCTTAGATCCAGGTCCTGGAACACACGAAAATAAGTAGAATACTAGCTTCAGTTACTGCCCAAAGCCTTAGCCCTAAACCCACCCGAAATGGCTTCGGCCTTTGCGAAAAGGTCTTTGTTTGGGTGTCCGCGAATTCCATGACTGAGCTTTCCGAGATCGGAAGTACTTGTGTAAAGCAATTGTTCCTGGGGGGGGTGGTGTACAGGGGATAATGGAAAAGAAAATGGGAATTACTAAATAGGGTTTAGGCTGGGATCTCTGTAGTTTGGGTCAACAGTAGCGAATCATCAAAAGAAGGCGCTTCTTTTTACGTAAACCCATCAGCCATCATTCCAACACTTCCCATCATTCTGTTACAACACCTTTCTCGAGGTTGTTTTGCAAAGAGGGAACATAATCCCCATATAGTTCCGATATAATATAATACTCCCCCAAGTATAAGATGGGAAGTAGATGATTCCAGTACCCAAATTTTTGTGAAACCTTAAACCTTATATGTGTCTATAAAAGCCCCTATAGCCTATAACCCTGAAAAAGATACCTCTAATCTTGGGAAACCTTGAGCCTGGGCTTCAGCAACACGTGCTCAGCCCTGTCTTCGAACCGAGCATGGAAAAATCTCCTGGAAAAAGTTG
>CAJNIZ010005600.1:0-13769 GCA_905231905.1 Symbiodinium pilosum | reverse complement strand
CCCTAAACCCCAAACCCCAACCCCCCTAAACCCTAAACCCTAAACCCCAAACCCTAAACCCCAAACCCTAAACCCTGAACCCTAAACCCTAAACCCTAAACCCTAAACCCCAAATCCCAAACCCCTTAACCCTAAACCCTAAACCCCCTCAACCCTAAACCCCAAACCCTAAACCAGGGGGCGGCGGCCACCTCGGCTGCAGCCCTGGCAGCCTCTGTAGGGCCCAGCCGATGTGACGACAAGGAGCCGGCCTTTGGGGGTTATTAGGGATAATGGAAAAGACAATGGAATCAACACCTTGACTCCTGAACCTCTAAATATAGGGATAAAAGGGACTATATTGGGGTTCTATGGGAATAATGGAAAAGACAATGGAATCTACTATAGTATATTGGGGTAATATTAGGAGAATGGAAAAGAAAATGGAAACTAGCTTATGGGTCTAGGTAATGGCTTTCTTGCTTATGTTATAAAGCGTTGAGGCATGGGGTTTAGGGTTTAGGGATTCGGGATGAGGGAGTAAGGTTAGGTTGGAGCAGTAGGGCCTGGGTTTCTGGTTAAGGGGACTTGGGTTCAGGGAGTAGGTGCTTTGGGGATTAGGGTTGCGGGATTTGTGGCAACGTGTACAGGGAAACTCAGTTTTCTCGGGCACCTGTGATACCTGTGACCATAGTTGCCTTGGACCTTGTATGCTGTAGGATGCCTCCATCAGCCCAATTGCAGACAGAGAAGTCCCGCCGCAAGACTTACCTCCCTAAAAAAGGACCCCCAGCTTTTGCAAAGCCGTGCAAGAACCCGCATGCTCAATGGAAGTTCAGGACCCGCCGCACCCTCCGCGCTATCCTTTCTGGGTGATCTCCTCAGAGAAAGCTGTCTGGTTTTCTACTATGGAGCCCGCCAAAAAGGGCCCTGCAAAGATTGCTATCTTTTCTAAAGGGAGCTTAACTACCTAGACCCTCCTCCTACCCTCTATTGGGGCCTAAGTACCTACTATTAGGGACCATATATCCCCAATTAAGGGTACAAGGAAGGTCCTGGTACTAAGATTTGAGACAGTGTATCTTTCATTTAGGATGCAGTGAGTGACCCGACAGATTCAGCAGGTACTGTAGTCGTGTCAGCTTGAGCAGGTAGGTTTGTGTGGGTGGTCTGGAGTTTGGTTTAGGGTTTAGGATTTAGGGTTTACGTAGGGTTTAGGGTTTAGGGTCGCGTCCTCGGTTTTGTAGGGTTGAGGAGAACAGCCATTCGCACGGAAGCGCGCCAGGGGCAACAAGTTTCCCTTGCAGGGCTTTGTCGTGCAAGTAGTATTTCCTGATGGAGCGTCCCTCTTGGGAAATTGCTGCAGCTCTCTTGTGCGGGTTGCAAATGTGGGGCCCGATTGTCATAAAAGCCATGCTTGCTTGAGGATTTCTAACCCAATTATAATAGTTTCCATGTTCTTGTCCATTAGCCCTATGTAACCCCTATATAACCCTGTTATAAAATAGTTGTTTCCATTTTCTTTTCGCGTGTTTTGGACGTCACCGATTGCTAAGGCATCAGGGCGCCTTGAGAAAGATATATCACAGCACAGGGAGCGTATGTACGTTCTTACACATTGCAGAATAGAGCCACAATCTCTTATAGGACACCCAAGAGTCTTACAGTCCTACCAAAGAGCTGTGTTTGACCAGCCCTAAAGAATCTTGAGTCCGAAGCCAAGAAGCCTGGCAAGCACACCCAGTCCAAACTTTGAACCCACAGAGGTGTTATTCACTGATGGGAAGTGGGGCGGCTAACCCATTGTGGGAGAGACTTAATGCGTGAGGCAAGTATGGTTACTGGCCAGAGATGGAGGGCTCCTGTTGTGTTGGGCTTCTACAATCTCGTTTTCGACAGAACCACGTAGCTACCTAGGATGCAAGCTGTTTAGGCGGCGTTTTTCACGTAATTACCTTTCCGTCCCAGGTTTTCAGAATGCTGCCGCTCAGAAGGTCATGTGATTATGCAAGTGCTGCCAAAGCCACGCGGCTGTGGGGGCTATCCCTATACAATCTCAATATATAGCCTGTAATCCCCATGTAATGGTTTAAATGGTAGCTTCCATTGTCTTTTCCATTGTCCCTATGCAACCCCGATATATGGATGGTCTTCGATTCCTTACGAAGTGTTGGCATAGGGTACCTCAGCGATAATTGGCAAGTCTGTGGGGCTTTGTAGTATTGAGAACAATCGCCTTTGACCCCGAATCCCAGCTCCAACCCTAAGCCTTCAAGGCCTAAACCCTAAATCTTAAGCCCTAAACCCCCAAGCCTTCAAGGCCCAAATCTCCCAACCTTGAGCATTGAGCTTTCGTCTAAACTCCTTAAAGTGGGGTTCTCTAAAGGGATTACATAGGGGAGTATTACAGGGCAGTATTACAGGGGTTATTCAGGGGGATACTAGGAGTTTAGATTATAGCTCACACGATCCCCACAACTTGCATGTCAATCTCTATATGGTGATATGCTATTGTTTCTTACTGCTATCGCAGAAATGCAACGCCACTGTACTGTTTCTTACTACGCCTACCCTACGCTAAACCCTATTCCCTACATTCTCCCAGCTTCCATTTCATTTCCAGTTTCTTTTCCATTTGGTTCTCCATTGTTCTAATTCCAATTCCTGCTTCCTTAAACCCTCAACTCTCCTACCTAGCCTCAGAATAAACTCCACGCATCGCATGCGCCAGATCAAGTCCATCTTTCACGCCCACGAGATTCCGAGCGTCCGTGTGGAGCTTTGGTGATGCGCGGTGCAGCGTCTAGGGTTCATGGATCAAAGTTCAGACTTTGTGAGTAGTGCAGGGCATCAAAAGCGAAAGCCCCGCATGGGGCCCGTGAAAGTTTGTCTATCGCCACCTCAATGTCCATCCGTCCACTCAAAGTTCCAAACCCTGCGCCTGAAATCTAGTATGGCCAAAATGCCGATCCTCACTGGCAACCTGCACACCTCTGCCTTAAAGCTTGCTTTGCCCTTGACTCGCAGTTGTTTGTTGGTCGCAAAAGATGCTGACCATTGCATCCGAGGTGCCGAAGTTATTTGAGCGTCTGTCTAAGCATTTGAACTACCAGGCATGTGCAGCAGGATCTCGCGAACTGTATTTTCGGCTTTAGTTTGAGGAAAATTTCATGCTTGTAGAATCACAAGAACATGAAGCCGTGGATCCTTCAGGGTTCCTTATCCAGAGAGATCGGCCGGGATTACTGTATCAACTTTTTGTTCTACTGTCCGCAGCGATGCGATGCTTTGAAACTCATCTGCTGCACAAGGAGCAGCAGGCACTGTTGGCTGAATGGGTCGCAGAAACCAGATTGGGCAACACTGGCACAGAAGACCTTACCTTTGAGCTGCTTTTCCGAGCTTCCAGAGATGGTTTCAGCGCTGATGTATTTCACCAGAGGTGCGATTCGCAAGGTGCCACTGTTGTGCTGGCTCAGAGTGCAGCTGGTCATTTGTTTGGCGGTTATACGGACATGCCATGGGCCAAAGGGTGTGAATGGAAGCAGTGCCATGAGGCTTTCTTGTTCCGCTTAGCTCCCCAAGCATCCAAGCACCGTATCAAGCAGGGCCAACATGGCAAGAAGACCGGCATCTTGTGCTCCTTTGACCACGGGGCAACCTTTGGTATGGAAGCTGCATGGTGGAAGCATGACATGAACTTGTTGCGGCCACACGCTGAATGGCAGGTCAAGTTCAACTTGGGGGTTGCCTATGATTTGGCTGGCTTGGCTAAAGGCTGGTTGGCAGAAGGGCCCGTCGCTGCAGTCACGGAGGTTGAAGTTTTTGCTGTGCGTGCACCAAGGACGCCGCGCCACCGCCCACCCATTCCCGCTGCAGAGCTCAGGATTGGCAAGGATGCTGAGCTTGCTGCGGTAGCTTCCACGACAGCTACCATGGCGGCCAGTTCGCCGAGGATTTCGCAGACGGCGTCCTGGGCCAGGACCAGCCCCACCGAAGGCTCATGTTTTCAAAACGTTGTTGGCAGTTAGAAGATGAGCTGACTTTTGGTCAAAGTTCCAGGTTGGGTGGATCTGTAGCAGTCAGATTCTGTGATTCTGTGATGGTGGTGCTTCAGGAATGTCACTGCATTGCTTTCTGGCTGGTCGTTCAAGGGAGCTCGAGATACGTCTCATCGTTAGTAGCACTAGCATTTCTTGTTGCTCTTTTGGTCACTGTTTTGGTGGTGATGTTGGCGGTGGCTGTAGCGGCGGGTTTCCTAAAATTAGGGTTCCCTTTTGGGGGTTTCCATAATAAGGATTGTAGTATATTGGGGTCTATATTGGGGTCCCCCTTTTTTGGAAACTACCATATTAGTGTGTGGACCCGTGCCAGATGTGCTTGGGCTTCTTTGACTAAGCATCCAGTTCACGCAACTTGATGTAAATCGCAGCATCGCAAGTTGTTCTTCAACCGTCAAACATGATCTGCTACCACAGCAAGTATCATCAGCCCAGCTAGCCACTGGTACCTAACCCCTAACCCCTAAACCTTGGCTTGGCCCCCACCCACTAAGAGTGGTATACAAGGAATATATAAGAACCGTAAAAAATTACTTTTACATCTTGTGATTGGTGGGTGGGGGCCCAACCCAACCTAAACCCTCAATGCTTTGTAGCAGCAAGCATGTCTGCTACCAGCTGAGTTCCCCAACCATAAGCGATAAGCTTTTCTCAAGCCCCAAGTTTCGCGTCCTTCAGGATGGACTCCGCCGATTCACTCGACTACTGGATTGCCCGAAGCCGCAGATAATCCAAGGGAACCGTGGTGGCCACATGACGGCCAAGATGAAACAGCACGGTATGGTGATGCGGATGCAAGTGTCAGCGCAAATGTCATGGACCTTGAATGCTCACACCTTGGGATGCCAGAACATGCCCGTTACTGCATGCACTGCGGAAAGCGCTTGAAGAGGTCAAGGTCCCGGACGAGATCTCCAGACATGCACGGCCAGGCGGGAGTTTCCATAAAGGGAACCCTTATGTCCAATATCCTCTTTGCTTACAACAGGGGTTCTCAATTTCTGGATCGCTCAGGTACATAAGAACTTGGGCAGCTTGGATCTGGAGATCGTGGGATTCAGGCTCCCGCAGGGGGCTTTATATGATGAACACGAGGGAGATGAGCCACTTTGGGATCACTTCCGCAGCTGCCTGCTGAAGGGACGTGCGGAGGCCGCGGAAGTCAAGGAGGAGACGGATGAGACTGGTGAAGTCGCCACAGTTCCCATCAAGGATGTTGGTAATCTACAGCGATGGTGCAGCAGTCGTTTCAGAGATGGCCGGACATTGAACGAGACCACTTTGCAATTACAGTGTGGCCGCATTGACGAGCTAGAGCATGGCAATTTCATTTTGAACGTTGCAAAAGCTAGCGTCGATGGGACCGTCTACTACTGGTCTTTGGATCATCGCCGTTTGTTGTGCATGCGGCGGGCTGGCAAGCAGCATGTGCGCGTCAGGATCTGCCTTTCAGGCAGGAGGTTTGATGAGTTTGCCAGGAAAGCGTTTGACCGCCTTCGACATGATGAGCACATTCTAGTCCGTGAGCGGCGTCGATGAGAAACCGCTGATGCAGGCATGCGCGTAGCATCTTGCGAAGCATGCCCATTCTGGCAGTTGGTGGACACGAGATGAAACAACTAGTGTCATGGATGTTATGCTTTTCACTGTGTCCAATTCTTTCCTCAGCCTAGTGATCCAGTGTAGTCTAGTATTCGTCCTCCATTTTGGGGACAGAAATTCAAGCTACATTCAAGCTACATAATCACCATTGCATTCGCTACAATCACTCTTTCATATTTTCTCCTCACCAGCAGCGCCAGAAGTTGCATCACTCGCAGTCCCCTCGCCCAGTGCGAAGCTGGCATAAAAGGAAGTTCTTGACTCGACTTTTGCACTTTGTCTATGGAGGGTCTAGAATGCAGGGTTTGGTGTGTTGTTTTGAAACTTTAGTTAAGTTACCATTGTACGGGTATAGCAGGCTTCTTGCTTCCTAATAAGAGGGCTTCCTTCTGGTAATTAGGAACTTCTTTTAATTTCCCTAACATTGTCTTAGGCAATGGTTCACCGATGACTGGCCCCAGGCACAGCAGTTCAGATTCAGAGACGTCACAAACAGGACCGCAACTAGTGATTTTTCTTGACGTGGGGACCGCTCCGCTTCTTGACCCGTGGGTCCGTCAATCAACCCCAAACCCTAGCTGTAAACTCCCAACAAGCCCAGGTCGCGGCTACGAAGTTTACAGGCAGGTTTGCGCCACGCAGCATTCTCAGGCTTTCATCAACCCTAAACCCTAAACCCTAAACCTTAGATCTCAAGATTTGGGCGGAGTTTAGGGTTCAGAGCTTCAGGTTGAGGCCTCAGGTTTAGGGCTCCCGCTTTAGGGTTTTACATGGGGGATTTAGGGCTTAGGCCTTTGGGTTTGAGACTCGGGGTAAAGGTTTTCTAGTTAAGTGGCGTTGTTCTGGAGGATTAATTAAGAACAAGGTGGTGTTGGGCTTTGGGTTTCGGGGGCCAAGGGGGAGCAGCATGGACCGGCATGGGAAGCCTCGTTTTCATGATTCTGGTCGTGCTGTGTGGTACGTCCAGACTTCTCGGGAGTAACCTTATAGGGAGGTTCGTTGAGTATGCTCCGCCCAGTACGGGTGGTGTTGTGTCGGGGAGTATTTCATACTGGAGTGAGCAGGGTGTTGAGTACCAGGGAAAGAAACAAGTCCGCAGAAGCCCAAATCGTCGATGTTCAGAGCAAGCGCGTGAACACGAATTTGCTCGCAAACCCTTAGCCCTAGGCCCTTCACACTTAACCTTAATCCCTGAATCCTAAACCCCTAACCGTAAACGCTAAAACTCAACCCCAGACCCTTGCCTGAATGAAAGCCACTTGTCTTGAGACCCAACCCACAAGTGTCTAAACTGCCTGAACCCCAAGCCCTAGATCCCAGACCTCCGAACCCCTAATCTCTAAACCTGATACCCCTAAACTCTATACAACCCCTACATAACCCTACAAAAACCCTATATAACCCCTACATAGCCCCTATACAACCCGTAAATAACCCCTATATAACCCCCCTTATACCCCTTCTTATCAAAAAGATGGAACAGCTAGGTGAGTAGTATTAAGTTTGGGGATATTATGGTACCCAATATAGAGTAAGATTACATCCTCCTTTTGGGGTATAGTATTTTATATAAGGAACATAATCTTGCTGGGTTTAACCACCAAAAAAACACTACTCAGGTGCCACTCCATGAAGCAGCTCCACTTCCGGCATTTGGTCGGCTTTGCTGCTGCCTTGGATTTAGGGTTTAGGGTTTAGGTTTTAGGGTTTAGGGTCAAAAAGAATAGATCCTGAGGCACCATTTGGACAACCTGGGATGATTCTGAGACCTCCTGGATATACCTACTGAGGAGTAGACGAAACCCTAAACCCAAATTCGTGTGCTTACAGGTCCTTCCTGAGAAGCGCGTGAAGGAGATTGCTTCTTCCTATGACGTTGTCGATGGCCCAAATGATGAGGCAATGGCGATGTCAAGGTTATAGGCTGCGGTTTTGCCAATTAGGGTTTGGGGGTTCAGGTGGAAGGACAAGGGGTAGAAGGTTCAAATCATGATGCAGGGTTGTTCTGTCAGTGCCGCTATAACTTATCTGCTTGCCTGGAGCTTCTAGAGGTTCAAACATGGGCACATCGGCGTTCATCGGGACCTTCCCCAGAAACCCTCAACCTGAATTCCTAAACCTTACCTACACCCTACGCCCTAAACCCTAAACCCATAAACCATACGTGCATGGTGTACCCCTGACTTCAACTCTCAAAAATGCAAGAATTGCATACATGGACATATTTCTGCCAGTCCAATGCCTGTTCTGGCGAATTCCTTGACACGGAGAATGTTTATTGCCGGGCTTTGGGGTGTAGTGTTCGTAGTTTCGAGACCTTTTAAGGATTCATGGTTCTGGGGCTTTGGGGTTTGACTTTAATGGCTTGGAAGTTCTAATCCTAAGCCCTACGCCCTAAGGTTTGCTCGGGGAGGGCTCAAGGGAGAATCTGCAGGCCTGTCGTGATCCGCCGGTGATGCAGCTGTCAGAAGTGGGAAGGGCAGTGAAGGAATGAGGGCTAGAGTCATGTGTCATACTCAAACAGCCCCTGTGAGGGCTCTGCAGGCGTTTTTGTGACACATGTCGGCAGAAGTTTTTGCCCGACACCCAAAAACTTCCACTTTGAGCCTGAAGTCTTGATGCTGTCGCTTTCCCCAAATCATGCGACCTAAATGGTCAAACAACACAAGCACTTGACGCCCCTCACCTGAAAGCCTGAATCTTGAGCCTACAACTGCGGTCCAGGCAGTGCTATCTCCCCAAGCCCGGTTCAGGGTCTGGGATTTGAAGGCTTGGTTATGGTGCAGGGTTAGGTCCTTGGAGGCTTTGAATTTGTGATTTGGGGCGGCTGTGCTGAAATTCCAGTTATCCGTGCTTTGGTATGAGCATGGCCACCCTCCCCGAACCATCGAGCCTGAAAAAGGGGGCCCGTTATAGATTACTTTGCCGGTCTAGGGAGCGGAGAGTCGTGGGGTTCCACATTACTTTGGGGCGGAAGTGCGTAGGCTTCGGAACCCAGCAAGAATGAAATCCTCTCCCGGCAACGCAAGCAAGAAACTACCGCACTGTACAAGCATGATTTTCCCCTAAACCCTAAACCCTAAACCCTAAAACCCTAAACCCTAAACCCCCTAAACCCTAAGTGGGGGAGGGCTTGAATGTGAAAAGAGCTGCCATCTGGCCAGAGCCATGGACCTTTGACCCTGGTCTTGTTCTATACCCAAACCCCAAGCCCCAAATCCTAAACACTACACCCAGCCCATGAACACTAAACCCCAAACCTTGGAACAGGGTGAGATGTTCACTCGACCTGGCATCTTGGTGGATGCCTTCCCTTCGTGAGATCCACAGTTGGTGGGTGCTTCAATTAGGGTTTAGGGTTTAGACTTGAGGGTTAGGGTACAAGGTTCAGTTTTCGGGTTTATGATCTGAAATTCGGGATTGAGTTTGGGGTATGGGGTATGGGTTTAAGGGTTTGGGTTTCAGGGTCGAGGGTTAATGGAAGAAACCTGACCCTACCCGATGTAGACTACATCCCCACGAACACAGTAGGATACGGGCCCTGGATGATGCGAGACTTCTCCATCAACAGCTTCAGTACACAGGTTTGAGAGCAGCGAGTTAGGTGATTCCTTGAAGCTCTATAAAGACCTCTTGCAGTTGCTTATGGATCAGGACGATTGTTGGAGCATGTCTGTGGTGACAAGCTTGAACTATAACTTCCTCCCCTTCCCTCACCTCCGTGATGAAAAGACAACCATTTCCAATATCTGATGCTATAACAATGGGCACACTGAATTTTAGGGGTGGAGGGATGTAACAGTAGGGGGAGGTGATTAGGACTGCACATATATGCCGGTCATACTGTTGATGAACAGACCTCTGCATGCTCCTAAATGCCCAATGGGCCATTGTTGCTAAGGTTTAGCTACATGAGATCATGCAGGGTTTTGTCGCTCAATCAGAGTATATTGCCGTGAACCCAAGGGAGTGTGCCAAAGCTTCGCTGAAGGTGGCGCGGGGTAGGGGATCAGATTTTTAGCCTTAGGATGTGTGAGACGCTAAGTCATGAAACATAATCAAAACCCTTAAAACCCTAAACCCTAAACCCTAAGCCCTAGCTCCCTAACTCCTAAACCCTCAACCCTGACCTTTCGACCATGACCGCATCAGGGGTGGGGGGCTAGTAGCGTATATGGTATTGTCCTTTCGGCTCAGCAATGAGAACGTGCACGGGTTTTAGTATTGGATAACATCGCTTGAGAAGGTGCAAGCCCAATATAATCCCTACATGATTCCCTATATCATCCCCTATATAATGCCTATATACTCCCGATAAAATTCTTTTTCATATAGCCCCTATATAATCCCTAAAGATCCCTATATCGTCCTTCTACTGCCTTACCGCGCCTGATTCGCACTGCCCAGGCCGTACCCCAACGAGGAGGCCGCCCGCTATGCGAACGGGGGAGCCAATCCGCCAGACCTCTCTGCCCTGGGCTCAAAATCATGAGTTTCCTTGCTTTGAAGGAAGAAGATCTTGTATTTTGGGGGGGGTGGTTAAAATTTCAAGTCCAAAGGATTCAAACAGTCCTTGCTTGGTGCCTCAAAGCTTCGGGATTAGGGTTTCGGATGTGGGCATGTTGGTGTAGACGCTCCTGGAAAATTGTGATTAGGGCTTGGATTTCTGGTATTGCAGCTGAACGGATAATGATAGTCTCTTAGGCTTCATTCAGAGGCTCTCTCATCCACACCGCCCAAAATTCAATTCAACACTCCATTGCAGCCCTGTATCTGAAGCCCCAAACCCCGCAAGGCAGAAAGCCTCTCCAACTAGGTCACCACCGCTACGCTGAAGTTCGAAGACTTGGATCCATGTAGTGATCCCCAACTGTGCCAGTTGAGCTGATACTGGAATCCGCCTCTTTGAAACCCCAAACCCTGAGGTTTACACCACTGCGAAGCATGAGGGTTTGGACTACATCTTCGCACTTCTGCCGTCGCCTCTGCTTGCTCCATCGAAGCAAGGTGTCATATGAGCTACTGTCAACATTAGCCGTGTTATGGGATCCTTGACTGTGGGCGTTCTTCTTGTACTTTATTATAGTCCCCAATATAGTGCTTAATGAGGAACGAAATATACCCTAAACCCTATCTCTCTCTCTCTCTCTCTCTCTATATCTATACATACATGCATACGTAGACGCCCCATTTAATGATGTAAGAACTATTGGCTGTAGCTCATATGGTTTGCCTGAGTCCATGTTCGGGATTGAGTCCATGTTCGGGATCCCTACTGCAGCCTTTGGGATGTGGTAGTTTTCATAAATGGGGGGGGGACTCCAACATAGACAGAGTGCATTATAATCCTTAATATGGGGACCCCAATATAGTGACTTGATACCTCAAAATTCTGAATATGGGGACCCCCAAAATGGTAACCCTAATTTGTGGAAACCCCCATATGGGGCTTCATTGCAACAGTACAGAGAGGATGACTTGATTCTGCTAGCCGCGCTGACCGTCACTGCAGAGGCTTTCCACGGTCTCGCTACGGGGGCTTGGTGGGGGGCGGGGGGGAGGAGTTGGCTTACTGGGGGTCAGTAGGGAATAGGGGAAATGATCCCTGTACAATCCCTATATTATCCCTGTATAATACATTACCTTATTCCTTACTACTAAGAAACAGCAAGTTGGTGGTGCAGTGACCTTTGACAGACAGGCATCTGCTTGGCAGCCGTTCGGATCTGTGACTACGTCCACGTATTGTGGGCTTGAGCTCTAAAATTGTCTTTACGTCCGAAGTCTAGAAAATGTTGCCAGGCGTGGTGAACGAAGAGCCAAGCTAGCAATGATCTCAGGTCATTATTACCTCACGCAAAAGCTCGCTGCAGGTCAGTATCGCTCTTCAAAGTAAGTTGGTGCCACTCAAAGCGTCGAAGCTCGTTGAGTGAGAGCCTTTGACAGCTCGTTGAGTGAGAGCCTTTGACCGCCGAGCACATTGCCAGCTTGATTCTGAATCCGCCATGCTCTCGCCAACTTTTTCCACACGTCGGACTTGGATGCATTGGTACAGCCAACGCTTTCATACGAGGTGCGGCGATTACCTAGAGCATAAAGTATGCTAGAAGTCTTATTCGGCGCACATGTTCCAGCCACGCCCCTTCAACAGACGCGCACTCTCGCGTTGGTCGTGAGTGATGCCGGATACCTCGCTTCTGCCTTTCAAGGGTCTGAGGTGTATGAAGGGAGCCATGAAGTGTTCATGTAACAACCCTAGGATAGTATACGGGGCCATGTGAGCTATAGTCTAAACTCCTTAAAGGGGGTTATATAGGGGATTATTTAGGGGATTACTATAGGGGTTATTAAGGGGGATACTAGGAGTTTAGACAATGCTACATGTAGCATGTATAGATTTTGCTAGGAATTCTGCGAATATCACGCGGGGATAGTAGGGGAATCCTGTAGGGATCATTTGAGGGGTCACGTGTGTTTGGAGTGTCTCGAACTATCCAAGTTTTGGGTACCACCCCAATCTGCAACCCTAACCCTGGACCCTAAACCCGCTGTAGAGCCACGGAGCCTTGAAGCAGTTGCAAGCTTTACAGTCAGCATAGGGCTTTTCAAGGTGCCATACCGCATTTCAAGATGCTACGTTTCTACTGCATGTCACCCCTTGTTGTCACGCACAGACCACAGCTACTCCTTGTATCTCGCAGTGCTCTACAGCTTTGTGGACCTTACATGCGAAAGCCTCTAGCGCCCCGCGCTATACTTCCCTATTTCTTTAACCCTGAAACATATGCATCACTATAGCGCCTTCGAATTTCTGAAATTCTTTGCAAATCCCTACAACGCTTGTACACCCTGATGGGCCCTAAACCCCAAACCCCAAACCCCAAGCCCTAAACCCCAAAGCCTAGGCCCTAAACCCTAAACCCCAAACCCCTAAACCCCTAAACCCCTAAACCCTAAACCCCTAAACCCTAAACCCTAAACCCCAAACTCTAGGCCCTAAACCCTAAACCCCAAACCCTAAACCGCGACATGGCAATGTGTGCAATTGTCTCGGGTTTCAGGGGTTTAGAGTTTTAGGGTTCAGGGCTTAGGGTTAAGAGTTTAGGGTTTTAGGGTTCAGGAATTAGGGTTTAGGGCTTAGGGTTTAGGTTTGAGTTTTCAGCAGTGCATCTGCAGCCCAAAGCCAGTGCGTTGGCCAGTACAGCTTCCCTCCAATCAACCCCGTCCACCCTCCTTAATTTGAAATAGTCCCTGTAAGCTAAAGGGAGCTCGGGGATTTTTACGTTTCTTGCTAAGGCAATATGCACGGGTCAGTGCGCATTAGTGTCTGCCCATGGATTTTAATTACGCCTTGACCCAAACCCCTTAAACTCTAAACCTTGTAAACCTTAAGCCCTAAACCCTGAACCCTAAACTCTGAACCCAAGACCTTAAACTCTAAACCTTGTACCCCAAGGGGAGCAGATTGAGACCTGTGGTGAATTTAGCATCAAGGCAGTGGATTGAGACCTCTGTGGAGTGGTGGTTTAGGGGTGTAGGGTTTAGGGTTTAGGGGTTTAGGGTTTAGGGGTTTAGGGTTTAGGGGTTTAGGGTTTAGGGGTTTAGGGGTTTAGGGTCCCCTGTTCTCTACGGGTTCTACAGGGGTTTGGGGTCAAAAAGGAATTCTACAGGGGTTATATGGGGATTGGGTTCATAGGCTAAATCCTAAAGCAAACCCTCAAGCCGCGAACACGAAACTCGAAAACCCAAATGCTAAACCCCTTATCCCCAAACAAGAGCCCTAAACCCTCAGCAGAACCTGCTCGAGAACCGTAATATCCAGCTGAGGTACTTGACATAAGCGCACTCCTCTGCGCAGGTGTGGTTGCTGCTGATTCTCTAGGTAGGTTTAAGGATAGGGGCAAATTCTGAAGATCCTTTCATGTCCCTGCTATATCTCTACACAAATCCCTATACACCCCTACATCCCTACATCCGCTTCCAAGTGCAACGCCAGGGTGGGTTGCCAAACGAGGCTGAATGTCAGACTGGTTTTTGGGTATAGGGTTTAGGGCTTCAGCGTTTAGGGGTTGGTTAGGGTCTAGGGAGAGAGAGAGAGAGAGAGATATATATATATGATAGAGATAC
>CAJNIZ010005599.1:7162-19148 GCA_905231905.1 Symbiodinium pilosum | reverse complement strand
CATGCCTCTAGAACGTCTGGCAGTTCCTTTAGATGAAGTAGTTTCCATTTTCTTTTCCATTATCCCCTATATACCCCCAATATACTATAGTAGTTTCCATTTTCTTTTCCATTATCCCCTATATACCCCCCTTTAAGGAGTTTAGACTATGGCCTACATGTGTCTCAGCAACAATGCGCCTTCTCTAACGAGCTCAGGGCGGCGCTGTAGAAGGCAATGTCCTCAAGTTTTAGGGTTTTAGGGTTTAGGGTTTGGGGCACTAAGGGTTTAGGGTTTAGGGCTTTAAGGGTTTACGGTTTAGGGTTTAGGGCAATAAGGGTGTAGGGTTTAGGGCTTTAAGGGTTTAGGGTTTTAGGATCTTGGGCTTAGCGTTTGGGGATTAAGGGTTCAGGCTTCTAGAAATCAGGGCTTTGAGGGGGCTTCAGGGATTCAGGGCTTCAGAGGCTTTAGAGATCTTTAGAGGTTCAGGGTTTTTAGGGGTTTTAGGGGTTTTAAAGATTTAGGGCTTTATTGGTCTAGGACTCAGGAGGCAGGGTTTGAGGATCGAGGGTCCAGGGGTACACCCGTCAGGCGAACAAAATCTGGCATTGTCATCCATGTACTGGCTTGCTGTTGAGGAACGTAAGTTTAGCTACTATAATCAGAAAACCCTATGATTTACTATATTATACCCATGTTATGGTAACGCTGTTTACTTTACTTGATAGCAGTCCAATGTAGTGACAAGAAGAGGAAGGAATCTTTGGAGCTTCGGGCTCTCAAGGTTATGCGAAATGCATAGGGCTTAAGGGTTTAGGATTTAGGGTTTAGGATTTAGGGTGTAGGATTTAGGGTTTAGGGTCTAGGGTTTAGGGGTTAATGGGTTTAGGGGTTTAGGATCTAGGGTTTAGGGTTTAGGGGTTTAGGGTTTAGGGGTTAAGGGGTTTAGGGGTTCAGGGGTTGCATGAGGACTTTGCAGACTGCGTCTAGGCCTTTGGTATTGGGGCGAGAAAAGACTACGGTCCTAAACCCTAACACCTGAACACTATGTTATGAGCGTGCTCTTTAGCTTCTCGTTGGGGACGCCAACGTGGAGGGCTTACCACTCCAAAAATTCTATCTAAGGCCTATAGGAGGGACCCTTCATGGGGACCCTTGTAGCTTATTGGGAGTAATATGGGTACTACCTGGTTATATAGGGGATATATAAGGCCTATATAAGGGGTATATAAGGTAATGGGATTAGGGGTCCCTCCTAAAGTCCCTTGATTCTACGGCCGACAACACGGGGGTCCATAATCACTTTGGAGAGGCTTGCTCAACTCCTTGTCCTCGAAGGACTGAACCCACACCGCACAACTACGAGCCTCTCTACAAAAAGGATAGGACTTAAGCTTTTGGGAGTTCCTCTTAGCCCAAACCCTATAAGCCCTAAACCCTTAAACCTAAACGCTATAGGCCCTAAACCCTTAATCCTCAACGCTATAAGCCCCAAACCCTAAACCCTAAAACCCTATAAGCCCTGAACCCTTAACCCTATAAGCCCTAAACCCTTAACCCTACAAGCCCTGAACCCTTAACCCTTTAAGCCCTCATCCCTAAGCCCTAGACCGGAGCACGTTTTGGTACGTTTGCCTGGGCGACCTCCCCGCAGCCCAAACCTCTAACCCCTAGCATCCCTGGGCCTGATACCCCTTTGAGCTAGGGTTGAGGGCTGAAGGGTTTAGGATTTAAGGGTTTAGGGCTTAGGGTTAAAAAGTCTAAGGGTTTAAGGGTTTAGGGTTAAGGGTTTAGGGCTGAAGGGTTTAGGATTTGAGGGTTTAGGGCTTAGGGTTAAAAAGTCAAAGGGTTTAAAGGTTTAGGGTTAAGGGTTTAGGGCTGAAGGGTTTAGGGTTTAAGGGTTTAGGGCTTAAGGGTTTAGGGCTTAACGGTTTAGGGCTTAAGGGTTTAGGGTTTAAAGGGTTAAGGGCTTTCGGATGAGGGTTTAGGGCTTAAGGGTTTAGGGCTGAACGGTTTAGGGCTTAAGGGTTTAGGGTTAAAGGGTTTAGGGCTTAGGGTTTAGGGCTTAGGGTTTAGGGCTTAGGGTTTAGGGGTTTAAGGGTTCAGGGTTTAAGGGGAAAGGGTTAAGGGTTTAAGGGTTCAAGGGTTAGGGCTTTCGGATTAGGGTGCAGGGTTTAAGGGCGTAGGGTAGGGCTTAACACTTAACGCTTTAGGGCTTAAGAGTTAAGGGCTTAAGGGTTGTTTAACCCTAAGCATATAAGGATTCATTCATATTTGAAGGAACTTGGGCCCCAAAGACCCTACTATATAAGGTTTTTGGATGCTTTTGATGCTTAGGGTAGGGCATCTCAAAGCAGGTGAGCCCCAATATCTTGGCGACTCCAACATGAGAAATTGCCCAGGGAGCCCCAAATCCTTGAATTCAGGAAATCACCCTCATCATATTAGGGATCTTAGCAAATATCAGGATATTTTCCCCAGTAAACGGAAATTGGGCTTTAAATTCTCAACCCTAAGCCCCAAACCCTACCTGGACCCCGAAAGTAGGTAAATGAATAGCCCCAAACCCCTCCCAAAATAGCCCCAAACAGCCCATTTGGGGTTCAGGTAAACCCTAATACTAAGCCCTAAACCCTAAACCTTATACCCTAAGCCCCGAAGCCTAAACCCGAGACCCTTGGGCATTTCGAGGGTCAGGGGGACGTAGTAAGTAGGTTCATAATGGGGATAATTAAGGTTACTATATGGGTTATAAGTGTTATTAACCTACTTACTAAGTCCCCCTGACCCTCCAAGCACTAAACCCTAAACCTTAAACCCTAAGCCCTAAACCCTAAACCTTAAACCCTAAGCCCTAAAGCCTAAACCCGAAACCCTTGGGCAACCTCTTGCTGCCACGTCTCAGGTTTCAGCTCTTCTTGCTGAGCCGCAGCCACCAGATGCAGCGTAAGTTGCCAAGCCGAGCTCTGCGCACCTTTGCTACTGGAGGTTCGTAGGGAACAAGTATATATATATATCTGTGTATATACAAGTATATATGTATACATATAAGGTTTTGGGTTTAGGGATGGGGGATATATGGGGTGGATGAGGGTTAGAAAGGCCTAGATAAGGTTTAGGGATTGGGACTTAAGATTTCCCAAAATTAGGGGTACCTTTTGGTGCAACCCATAAACGGGAGTATAGAGTTGAAGAGTGTATATATATATATATTGGGGTTCCCGGGCTAGTCTAGCGAAGCCACCCAGCCCTCCGTTGAAGGCTGAACACCGGATGCACTAAGATAAGCCATGGGTTTTTGAGTTCTAGTGTTTAATGAAGGGCCACGAATTCTGTGGACATATAGGCCCCCCCTATCACAGTGAAGACTTAAGCCGGAACCTGGCACCTTCAAGTGGGGTTTCAAGTTGACAGTTAAGGGGTTAGAGCTGGAACTGACGAAGACATGTGGGGCAGGTTTGAAGGCTTCATCTTCTGAGCATTTTGAGCTTGGTTTGCGCTAGGTTAAGTCAGGGCTCGGGGTTTACAGCTCCATGCATGGAAAATATACCGTGGCGATGTACGGGCAGGGACCTTTTGGCAAAACATCCCGGCACAAAACAACACAAGCACAACACACTTGAGGTTGCGTAAACCATGGGAGAGGCAATTGCTGGGTCACTGTGAAGGACCCTAAAGTAAGTTAGCACAATATGGTAGAAAAAAGGGGTTTCCGAACTTTAGAAACTGAATTTGAGTTCCTTAACAGCACGGCAGATCGTAGTTATACCTCATGCGCTAGGCTGCTACCAATGTGATGTGGGAGTATGGGAAGAGGAGGCAGGCGCTACGAACCCGAACTGGCAACCCTAAACTATTGGGGCTCAAGGGGCGGGAAGGGAATTGAGCGCAAATATCTCAACATAGGATGACACGTGACCTGCATAGGGAAGTCTGAAGATATGGATACCCCAAAATTTCCAAAAATGTCCTAAACCCTAAACCCTACATCCAACCCTCTGTTGTAACACCAGCATGGCACAAAGCACGCCGAGTGACAGGCGCTCAGGGCCGCACTGTAGCTGGAGATACTGTGATTAAGCTGTGCCTGTCGTGTTTACCGGTTTAGGGATGGGTTTGGGAGATACTGTGGGTATAGTCCCCCTTAAGTAGATAGAACATGGCTTTGGGTATATTATAACAAGATGGCCAAGCCCTAAACCCTAATACCCCATATTCTATCTACTTAAGGGGGACTATAAGTTGCGACTCCAAGATGGGTTACTGATGAGGTTTCGGGCGTCGGGTGAGGGTCTTTCATGTGATGCTTGCCCATGTGAGCTATAGTCTAAACTCCCTAAAGGGTGTTATATGGGGATTATATAGGGGAATTGTGTAAGGGTTGTTGAGGGGGAGACTGGGAGTTTAGACTATAGCCCATGTGGCTTAGGTTTTGCGGTTTACAGATCTTGTATCATGGTCGGGGATGAGGTTTAGGATTGAGTGTGTCGGATGGTATCGGTATGTGCTGTCATAGTAGGGCTGCAAGGTGTTCAAGCATCGCTAATTGCATAGGTGATTCTCAACGCCTTTGTCCCTCTGCTGTAAAAGCCCCGATGTGGGCATCCTATTGCAACCGTACTCGATTCATTCACCCACACCTCCCTCAACGCCAGAAAAGCCAAGGGCAAAGCTTTAGCAGGATTTCGTAGCGGTGTTCTTTTGCCAGGGGCCCTGAACCTGAAGGAATGCACCTGCTATGAGAAATTCACATTTCAACAAAAACCGCCTCCGTATGCACACCAAGACCGCCCGTTGCTGGGACTTGAAAGGTAACCCGTGCGTTTGCTTCCAGAATGCTACCTGGAGATGCCAGGCAATCATGCGCAAAGCATGTGCCCAAGACATGGCCGCATCTTCCGGGTAATGTAGACCCATGATGAATGAACCACCTTTTTAAAAATTCTTTTAAGGGCCTAAGTATTAGGATCCCGATTATACTCCCTATTAAGGGGAGGGGGTTTGTTAATCAGGGGTCTGGGTCATGTTTCAGCATCCCGGGTTACACAGGAGTTAGACAATGGCTAAGCAGGTTTCCAATGAGGTTATGCCATTACAATTCCTGGAGATTCTGGGGCTATATGGCGGGTCCAGAACCCGAAACCCTGAACTCTAAAACCCTAAAACCCTAAACCCTAAAGCCTAAACCCTAAAGCCTAAACCCTAGCCCTGTAGGGCGCCTCTGGCATACACGCGAAGAAGTGGAGGGCAAGTTGCCATTGGCCGCCCTTCTCGCAGGCACTGATGGCTGCGTTATAACCTGTGGGGCACATGGTTTCGGAAGGTTCTCGAACCCTAAACGTCCAAGGACCCAAAGATTAGGGCTTTAGGTACCAAATACCATTCAGTTTATAGTATTGGGGCCCTACGGCCCCATTATTAGGGGAATGTTGGTTCCCGTGCTTATGTAATGCTACCTGAACCCGAAAAGTATTCAGGGTTTAGGGTGCTTGGTTTAAGGTTTAGGGACTACCTGAACCCCAAAGGTATGTAACATCATGGCCTTTTGGGCTATGTTTAGGGGCTTTGGGCTATTATTTTGCTTACTTTTGGGGTTTAGACAGTACGTAGGTAGCCAGCCAGCATGACTACGGTTGATACCAAAAGCCCTTCACACCTGAGTATACTAAAGTACCACAATTCCCGAGGTATAAGGTACCTAAGGTCAGGCAGGATTTTTCGTGTCAACAGTAGCTCCTCACCCAACCATCGCAGCTAGGGAGACAGCTGCCACCCTAAACCCTAAACCCTAAACCCTAAAACCCCCTAAACCCTAAACCCGAAACCCTAAACCCTAAACCCTTATACTACCACAAGTTCATGATACTGCCTTATCCGCTCGCATTCATCCTAATGTGGAAAAAGGGTCAAGGGTTCTTCGGAGATCATTCTTTAGGGTTTAGGGTTTAGGGGTTTAGGGTTTAGGGTTTAGGGGTTTAGGGTTTAGGGTTTAGGGCTTCCAGGAAAGGAGAAACAGGAACAGCCAAGCAGCTGATTGCGTTAGGCTGGATCCCTGTGGTGGACATGGTGTCGAAGAGATGAAGGGCCTCTCAATGAATCCAAAACACTTCAGCAGGATGTTCCTTATAGTGCTGGGCTTGTCAAAGCCCCAGTGGTCCATGTACCAACATACAGTGGATACCAAAAATCCTGCATGACCCTGGGTACCTTATAACTTGGGAATCATGATACTATAGTATACTAAGGTCATGCAGGATTTTTACTATCAGCAGTAGTACATGCGGATATAAGCCCTGAAGGAACTGTGTAGAAACCCTTACAACCCGAGGTACCTGGACCCTTTGGAAACAGTAAATGCAGACTATACGGCTTGAGCCTTGCACCTTGTACCCTATATACAGAGACAGTCACCTGCAGTCCTAGCAAAACAGGGATTGTGGGTGGCTTTCTTGGGGATGATACAGTGCGCATGTTGAGAAGCTCTCACTTTCTGCTCTCTCGTAAGCCTTCAACGGCCTTCACCATACTACCAAAGCCGAGTCCGCACGTAAGAACATTGAAGCCCACACATGAGGCCGATACATCTTATGAACTGATTATTTGCGCTTTGCGAGAACGGCCTTCTGCCAAGCTCCCCCCTTCTCGCAGGAACTGATGGCAGCACTATAGCCTTCAGAAAGTTGTGCAGTTGTGGGAATGTAGGGGTTGTATGGGGATGATGAAGTCAATATAAAGGGTGTAAAGGGGTATGTGGGGATTGACAAGGATGTTAGTTGACGTCATTATTAGTTCTTTTGGGCAAAAGTGGAATTCATAAGCTGCCCCGTATCGTCTTTGAACGCACCACGTATATTTCCACTCACTGAACCACCCTCACGACGCTACAATATTGTTGGCCCCAGCTAATATCAGTTCAGGATGCAAACAACAGTAACATTGCACATTGAAATTTGACTGTATGTACACAAAGAAACCAAACCACAAGGTTAAATGAGAAGACAACAAAACAAAACTGAATCCTTATCCTGAGGCTCAAAATAGCCCAAACACCATATATAGTATGGGCCCAAGGCCTCAAAATATGAGTCCTCAGCGCTGTGGCTATGCGCACACATAAAACTGACAACCGCCAAGCCTACTTCGAAGACACCTGAACAAATTCTCCTACAGGTCTCCCACGTCAGCGTACATACATTTCATTCTGGGCTGGAACCCTCTTATTAGGGGCAGCTGGGGAAATTCTAGAACGCTAAACCCTAAGCCCTAAATAGTTTAGGCTAGGTCTTGCATCTCCAACGCGTGATGGCAGTCTTCCTGAAGCCTCTTCTTGCCTGAGCCCTGAACTTTGCTCTATCTCCTGTGGAAGCCTCCCCGTTTCGGCCTTAGAGCTTTCAGGGTTTTAGGGCTTTTAGGATTTAGGGCTTTTAGGGAGTCTAAGGCTTAGTATGAAGCGTAGTGGCTTCATGTTACGCAACTTCTATCCCGCAAGCCCCAGGGTCCACAAATCTCCCAACCCTCAATCCTACATCCTGCACCCTGAGCATCCCCAAGCCCTACCGGGACCCCACAAGAAGGTCGAACAATGTCGCAGAACGCATAAAAAAATAACGCAGCCAAAATAGATGTTTGTACCCATCGATCAATCCCTAAACCCTAAACTGGCAGCCGTGCCACTGATCACGTTGGGAAGGACCGAGGATACTGGCATGGCACTGAAAATCGCCAACGCCTGCTTCCATCGCCCGCCCTTCTCACAGGCGCTGATCCTTTCGTGACGTAGACGTGTAGCCGTATGTCCAAGAGCTATGAGTACTTCTATCAACTTCTATGCGCATGCCTATGTCCAAGCGTTTGGGCAACTGTGCTGTATATGGTTATATAGTATATACCTACGAAGTGTATACCTACAGGCAGTAGCCCAGGTAGCATATACTTGCATCATGCATACTGAGGTTGTACATAGAAATATCGAAAGGCTGCCACAGAGCTTCGGAGTTTCACATTTTGGGATTAGGGGTCGGGGACCCTAAACCCTAAACCTCAACACACGGATAATAAAAAGCTAAAGAACATGGAAAATGAATTGTACGTAAGCTGGGATGATATAGGGATTTGAGGCATATCGGCCTGGGAAGTATTTTACGAATCGCTATAGCACGGTTTAGGGTTGACTGGGTTGTTGAGGAACTTGAATTACGTTACCATAATATGGGCATACAGTAAGCAATAGGGCTTTCGTATGATAGCTACTTACTTTAAGTTCCTGTACAGCTACCCTGTTAAGGGTTTTTGGGGTACAGACTGTTGACAATAAGAGTCTAGAAGCTATGAGCTGCTTGTAGTTTGTTTCCCCTAGTGTGGGGGGCCTAAACAAGCCATATTCTAAATTCCTAAGCCTAGTATCCCCCTTAATAATCCCCGTAGTTGTCCCCTACGTAATCCCTGATACAACCACCTTTTAAGGAACTTAGGTTATGGCCTGAATGATTATCATTTGGAGGTCTGTGTGAGGCACCCTATACTGCAGTTATACAAGGGACCTGGACCCATAATGTTGGTAAGTACCCCTAACTAGCGCCAAGTTTTCATTTCAATTTCCATTTGTGTGTTCATTTGATTCTCTATTATCCCCCAATGGCCCAAAGGTTTATGGCTTCTTGCATCACCCCATATATTCCCCAAAGTGATGCCCCTATGACTTTCTTATAGGTGTAGGGCGCTGTGTACCTTAAAGAAACCGCGTATAACTGGTACCTTTAGCCCAGATGTAGGCCCATTGAAATCTCCTAACAGGGTTATACTTAGAATATAGTCCGCCCTAAGTAGATAGAATATGGGGTAGATGGAGATCTTATGATAATCTACCCAAAGCCATATTCTATCTACTTAAGGGGGACTATAACCCTGAACCCCCTAAACCCTAATCCCTAAACCCTAAACCCCTAAAACCCTTAAGTGCCAGATGTAGCTGGGTTATAGTCATCCTGAAGCTCCAGGGAGGGTTGAGAATTTGCTGGCTGGTGGTGGTTTAGGGTTTAGGTTTTAAGGTTTAGGGTTTGGGGATTTAGGTTTTTAGGGTTTAGGGTTTGGGGATTTAGGGTTTGAGGATTTAGGGGTTTAGGGCTTGGGGTTTAAGGGTTTTGGATCCCCGCACAAAAGCTTGAGGAACCATTAAAACAGGGTCCAGGGGTGTAGCGGTCTCAAACGTGCGCATTGCCCCTGCGGCGAACAAATGCAGAAGTCAGAAAACCTGTCAGTATAACATCATTAGCTTGCCATGGTTGTATGAATATGTTGTGATTCACATCCCTGACAAGTGCACAATCCGGCTACCAAACCCGAAAAACCAAGCAAAAGCCTTTCTGCTTCATCCCTGCTACATGACAAAAATTAACGTCTGCAGGGCTATGTCCTTCAGATTCTCATATTGAAGCAAAACACGACAAACATGTAGATTTGTTGGTGGGTATTCCTCGGAGGGTCAGGGAGATCTTGTGAATTAAAGCGGGGGACCTAGGGTTACTCTGCTTATTTAACTCCAAATTTGGTGTAGGAGGGGTGGGCTTAGGAAGGAATCAGTGAAGGCAGTAGGGGCTTTACTGGATTTCGGCGGACAGTGCGCACTAGGTTGCCACATCCATCCTTGCAATTCCCAGGACCCAAACTTCTGAAAGGCGAGGTCTTGCATGAATCCCTGAACCTGAAACATCCCTAAACGCTAAGAATCCTCAGCCCCGAAGCCTCAACAAGCTCGCACCCCAGAGCCCTACACCCTAGACTCGGGGCCAGATAAATACAAGTTGTATAGGGAAGAAACAAAACGGAAACTCGCTCAAAAACCGCGCAAAACCCGGTCAAAACTTCCGGCTTGACCCCTATACAGTTTGTATAACCCCAAACCCTAAACCCTACGCCCATGATCCAGCCGGGGCACGTGGCACTGTAGGTGATTATCGTAGGGGTGACTTTCGCGTGCGGGAGGGAGTCAAAGAGTTGCAGTGCCAACCTCCAGAAGAGAGACCCTCTTCAAGGGTTTGGGGCCCATTGAAGGGGATCTAGGGATGTAACGGGATGTGTTTGGATATACGTGGGTACATAAGTATACCTATATGTATACATGTATATATATCTATACACACATATGGGGGGTTGTCAAAATTATGGTCCCTTTTTGGGTCCCTATTATGATACGGGGCCTAATTTAAGGGACCCAAAAAAGGACCATAATGTTGACAATCCCCCATATATGTATATATATATGGACGAATTGCTCCCACCAGGGGAGACCATAGAGTTCTCTCATGATGGGCTTCAGCACCTCTCTTGCCAAAGCGGGCACGTTCACATCACTGCCTGTAGTATCAGTCGTAGACCAGGCGTAGGGTTTAGGGTTTAGGGTTTTAGGTTTAGGGTTTAGGTGATTTCTCTGTGGCCAAGTAATTGACAGCACCCAGCTGATGTCCGATGAGTGACGGTGGAAGGTCCAGTATGCCTCAAGACCTGTGGCAATCCCCAGGGACCCCACCACGGTCCAAAGTACCCGTACGTTGAGGAAACTCCCAAACCGTAAACCCTAAACCCTAAGGCTCCAGGTAGCTATATAGTATATACCTAAGCTATAGACTACATAACCCCTTTCCGCCTCCTGATAACCCCCGAACCCCCATAAGAACTACCATATAATGGGAGGCCTATAGTAGGGGAATGGGAGGGGTTCATCATCGGCGGGATGTTCTTGGACCCTTTGAGAACACGTCTGAGCCCAGCAGCTGCCACTTGCCACCCTTCTCACATGCGGTGATGGTGGAGTTGTAGCCTGGGCTGACGGTTTAGAGTCTATAAGGTGCAACCTGGGCTTTAGCAGAGAGTCCGGTTTCTGTAGATAGGGTTAAACCCTAAACATTAAACCTTTCAGAGTATATATGGGGTGTAGGATTGAGGGCTTTGGCTTTTTCAAGCTGCGATCATCCTAGACTCTGATAATGATTGTAGTGCTAGTAGAAGCGATGCTTCTGCAAAAGAATAAGGACCCAGCATAAGAGCTACAGCCAATATTTCCCCACATAATCATTGGATATGGCCTCCTGATTAGGGACTATGTTCGGGACTATACCAAACCACATGAGCACCCCTATGTCCACGGCCGCAACCGCTGTGCTGAGTACTGCTTCGGCCAAATCCTGCAGCAAGCCAGGAAGTAAGGTCATCATATATGTCGGTGAACACAGGTTCGCGGCCGAGAGCAGACCGGACAGAATCCAACCGCTGAGACCCGGCTGGCGGCAAGCTCATCATACAAACGCATGACGCGGGAAGCTTGCAGGTAGCCTTGAGGGTGTCTAGCCCAATCTGATGAAACCGTCCCACCTGGTCATCGCGCTTGACGAAGTGCCAGCATCCAATGTCAACGATGGGTAGTAATCCTGATGAGGACGCGGAGTAAGAGGAAGCGGCCTCACGTCCAGGGCTCTGCTCATCAGTCAAGGCGTGCAGCTCGCGGCGCGCTTAAGTGTCCCTTAGACAGTGGCAGATATGGGAGCTTCTCAACATAGCCCCATCCTATTGACGATGCCCCCTCCATCCAAAAAGTGCCTATGAGGGTACCCCTTTTTGAGAAGCTTTCGCATTGCCCTAAACCCTAAACCCTGAAGCCCTAGGCCCTAAAACTCTAAATCTTAAACGCTACAACCCTAGGCCCTACAACTCTAAATCCGAAAGCCTCAAACCCTGAAAGCCTTAAACTTTGCAACCCTACACCCTAAACCCCAAAACCCTACAGTCCCCCTTAACTGAGTAGTAGAGGGGGTATATGGGGATCACCCAGAGCCATATTCTATCTACTTAAGGAGGACTATACCCTAAACCCTAAACCCTCAATGGTAGCTTCCATGTTCTTTCCATTATTCCCTATGTTCTATCTACTTAAGGGGCCCTAAACCCTAAACCCCAAATAGGAGCTTCCATTTTCTTTTCCATTATTCCCTACATAACCCTAGACCCTAAACCC
>CAJNIZ010005598.1:6841-19148 GCA_905231905.1 Symbiodinium pilosum | reverse complement strand
CATAAGACATAACCCTAAACCCTAAACCCTAAACTCTAAACCCTAAACCCTAAACCCTAAACTCTAAACCCTAAACCCTAAACCCTAAACCCTAAACCCTAAACCCTAAACTCTAAACCCTAAACCCCTTAGCTCAAGACTCCAGGGACCGTGGAAAGGCCACCAGCGCCGTATGAGGCGCAATGCACTGAATTGACTTTATTGGCTCCTGGCACAGGCCCCATGCTGGGTTTGGTGATTTACCATCTAGCGGTTAGTTTCGCTGCCTGATCACACTAAACCTTAAAGCAAACGGGGTGCGGGCCAGGAACCCCTTGATAATATCGAAGAACAGCGGATGCCGCATAGCTTCATCAAAAGACAGCGGCCATGTGTAGATTTGTATATTTGTCAAATTGGGGTCCACCCTTCCACGTTGCACCAAAAAAGCTTGGATCCATATTGCCATCCCGAAACCGAACCCTAATTTGGAGAATCCGTCTTGGCTGCCATACCTGCCAATGCTACTCAATCTGAAGCATTGAAATTCAACCTGCATGATCATTTCAACAAGCAGACATCAGGTTCCTGGAGCACCTACTACAAATTCTCGTAGCCCACCGTTGACCACATGGTTCAGACTGCACACTAAGCTTAAGCCCTAAACCCAGAATGAAGGAACACGCTTAGACTTCACATGGGCTTTCCAACAATTAGGGGTCCCCCTTTTGGGGTTGTAAAGGTGGGATCGATACATATATATATATATGTGTATATATGTATATGAATACCTAAGGCTTGAGCTTAAGGTCCCAGAATAAGCAATCCCTCCTGTAATTAAGGTCCTTCAGTCGGCTAATACTTCACTGGGAAAATGTACAGGAGGCGGTGCTTGAGATCAAACTACAGGTCTCATTAAGACAGCCGAATCTTGTAAATCATGCGGTCTTATTCCCCATCTTACCCTAAACCCTGAACCCTANNAAAATTATCGTCCCCCTTAAGTAGATAGAGTACGGGGTATACTAATTTCATATACCCAAAACCATATTCTATCTACTTCAGGGGGACTATAAGCCCTGAACCCTTGATCTCTCTGCCTCCAAACTAAAAGTTGCTACCCCTGGCACTTCTTTCTCTGAACCCGACACCATTAGGGATATGGTGGATACATCAAATGCAATATTGGACCACTATGGTTCCCCTAAACCCTAGACCCTAAACCAAGGTACACGCACTTAGGGTCATGCAGTTCTGCAGGATTTTGGTATCAACTCTTAACCCTGAACAGTAAGCGATTAGCCCGTTGTACTGCTCAAGTCTTGGGGGTTTTCCAAAATTTGGGGTACCCTTTTAAGGGGGCTATAGGTTATGTAGGGATATATAAGGTTATATAGGGGTGTATAGGGTTTAGGGTTTGGGGGTTTTTCAAAATTAGGGGTGGCTTTTTGGGGGTCCCCATAATAAGGATTATAGTGTACTAGGGTCTATTTTGGGGTCCCCTTATTTTGCGAAACTACCAAGTAGCGATCAGCTTTCACGCCACGGTCTGCCGTCGGTGGCATAGAGACGGGAGCGTCGACGGTTTCTTCGCCTTTCCTGCCTGGGCATGAGTTCAGCGTGATCAACCCTAATGGGAGGATTTTTGGTAACCCCTTTACAGGGGGGTTTAGGGTTTAGGGATTTTTGGTATATAACCTTCTAGAGGGGACGATAAGGGTGATATAATACGGGTTTGGGAATGTAGTGTAACCCCGATCGCAATAGCAAAGAACCTCTAGAAGTCACATGATATAGGGGTTTCATTTTGGGGGTTGGCTAACCAAAATCCTCCTGACAGTTGGAGGTCCAGGTAATTGTAACCTACTGAGTAACGGTAGCCACCCCAGACAAAATTGGGTTACAAGTATGGTTACAAACTAGGTTATAATCAGTCTGGATGTCTCAGTAGGGCTAAGTGATTCTCTGAAAGGAAGCATTACTTGACCTTCGCCCCACCCGCCGCCTCCTGGAAACACGCCGCTTTTAAGCTGTACTGTACAAGACACTTCCGTATACCTTTCTTTCTTTCTTTCTTTCTTTATTTCTTTCGTTTAGCCCTCAGGACCACCCATGTGACTTGAAAAGACTGGGGCGCGATTAATCGAGGAAAATCATGCAATCATGACCGCCCCTTGACGATACTACTCGCTTACCCAGACCCCGGAGCCTCCCAATAATCCCCTACTTTCCCCAATGTGGTGCCTTAAGCCCTAAACGCCCAAACCCTAAACCCAAAGCGTAGCAATGGGAATTCCATTGTTTTGCATTTTGGAGGGGTCTGGAATAGAGGTTGAAAGCCCATTGAACCCAGTTAGCCTATCAAAACGGAGGCCCTGAGGAACTTCGGTCTCCCCTGAGGATAGCATTGGTTTAGGGTTTTCGGTTGGGGGTTCAGGGTTTAGAGTTTGGGGTTTAGGGTCTTGGCTTGGGGGTTTTGGGTCTGGGGTTTGAGGTCTATTGTTTTGGGTTGGAGGTTTAGGGTTTAAGGATTGGGGTTTAGGGTTTTGGGTTGGGGCTTCGGGTTTAGGGTTTGGGGTGTAGGGTTTTCGGTTGGGGGTTTGGGATTTAAGGTTTGGGGTTGGAGGTTTGGGTTTAGCGTTTGGGGCTTAAGGGTTTGCTCCATGTCCATGTCACATATCTTCAGAGCTCTTGTGGCCGTGCTCTAAGCCGGGCCTTACTTGACTCCGAACCTAGATCTAGGCAGTGTTGTGTGGTTTGTAGAAAGCCTCTATACTTTCAGATGCAAAGGTTCTTGTCCTCCTTTGTACACTGAATTCGGTAGGTGTAGAACAAGCTTGAATCCATTAGCGTTTAGGGCTCTGGTTTCAGGAATCTTTTCAAGTATTTTCGCCCGACTTGCCGAACCGTAAAACAATAACCCGAAGACTCCCTCAGCCCTGAACCTTAACCCCCAAACCTTCAACTCCCTGAGCCACACATGAAGGTTCATTGGACTCAGACACCAGTCAGAGGTGGCAATCCCTATAAGCCGGCTGGGGGGATACAATAGGGATTACAAGTTGGGTCTTGCCCCCACCCATTAACAGTCTATACTAGGAGTCATATTAAGGGCTCTAAATAGTAATACTATGATCATTCTGCAGCTGTTAATGAGTGGGGGCAGTACGCAAATTACAAGCCCAGTTACAACTTTTATCAAGTCCCATGAACCTCACAGTAAAGCCTCGAAGGTCGGGGCAATTGAAAGCCGCCTAGTGAAGTCAGCGTGCTTCTAACCAAATGACACACTTCAAGTCCACCAGGTGCATTTACCCAAGATGTGTTTAGGTTATAGGTACAGTCACAAAGTACACTCCCCCAAACAAACATGGAAACCTATATAGTCCCCTTTCAGAAGGACTGTAGTCTTTATAGGACTCCTTTTGGGTTTCCATGTTAGTTTCCGGGAGTGTGGGTTTCATTTATCCTGGACCTCCACGTAACACCTGAACCTTAAACCTTAAACCATTTCCTCTACCTGGATGATCTTTCGACCTGTTAAGTCTTCCTACTATCCACAACCGCCCCTATCATTAATACTACCATAACCCCTGTTACTAAGCAGACTTACTGGGTCAAGAGATCCGCCAGGTATAGGTAATGCTACCGAGTAGATTACACGGCCCTGGACCTCCAATTTAAGGCTTAGGGCACCCTAAACCCTAATCCCTAACCCCCAAACCCTAAAACCTTGCAACCTAAGCGTGAACGCCAGAACCCCAAAGCCACAACGCAACTATGAAGCAATTGTAGTAATACCAGTAACAACAATAGTAATGATAAGAAAAATAATACTAGGAACAAAGATGAAGGACAATCCTAATTGTAATGATAGCAAGACAGGTAACAATAACAATCGTAACAATTGTACTACTCGTAACTTAATAAGAACGGTAAAAACAGTATTAATATTGATGGCAGTAGTAATAGCAACACCAGCAATAATGCACGGTGCCTTAGAATCATTTTGATTTCCAATTTAAGGCCATGCTAGTACTATTCCCTATGTAAAACCACCATGCCGCGTGAGGTCGGGAACTAACCCTAAACCCTAAAACACCAAAACCCTAAAATCCTAAACCCGCCAAACGCTATTCAAGGCAACCCTAAACCCTAAACCCTAAACCCTGAAACCCTAAACCCTTAAACCCTAAACCCTAAACCCATGTCTCCAGGCCTCCTCCTCTCCTTGCCTGGGGCTCAAAGAAGCCACCGATCTTTCAGAGGACATCGCACCCAAGATGCTCACTCCTCATAGCCAGCATTGGTTTTGGGGGGAGTAAGGTTGAGGGTTGAAGGTTTAAGGCTAGGGGTTCTTAGGGGTTGGGGTCTATGGGGTTTAGGACTTCACTATGTTAAATATAGGTCTTATAAAATTCAGACAGATATAGGGTTGAGGGTTATATTGGAATGAAGGAAAAGAAAATGAACACTACCATTTTAGGTCTTAGACTTGTAGGGCGTAGGGTGTTGATTCTACAATTCCTACATGACTTTGTTAGGGCACTCAAGATGATGTTCACTCCTAAGGTTATTGGGGGGGCTACTGCGTATATATTAGGTAAATAGGATCCCAAGGTTAAGGGCCCATACTAGGGGCCCATGATTTTGCCTTAGATTATGGGGTGACTTTATATGAGTTCTTTATGCAGGGTATATTGGGGATATGGGGAAGTGCATGAGGGATATATAAGGCTTTCTTTGGGGCTCCTGCCTGACAAGTCCCCTCCTATAGTTACCCCTAAACCCTAAACCCTAAAGCCCCTTTTATAAGGACTGCGGAGCTAACATGGTATCAGGAAGAAAATGGGGGTTTCCTAAAATTGGGGGTACCTTTTTGGGGGTCCCTATAATAAAGAGTATAATACTTTGGGGTCTATATTGGGGTCCCCTTATTTTGGGAAACTACCAAATAGATCTGTACAAGTGGCCGTCGAAAAGCTTTTGGATGGAGTGGGAAGTAACTACAGACTTGGCTGTCATCGGTATGGTGTATGTACACACGACTATGCGGGATAATGCCCTGATGACTGACTGCTTAGGCTAATTCCCGGTCAATCTGACTACTGTGGAGGGAGGAAATAATGCACCATCTAAACTTCCCAATGCCCGTGGAATTAACATCCTGTGGGGTTCCCAAGCAGTGCCAGATGTCTTCCATTTTCCGCAGGGCATACGCAACTTTTCTGATGGAAACTTGGAAATCTGGCCTCTAGTTTGGGCCCTTAGCCTTTTCCGAGGGATTCTGGGCCCTGCTTCAAGTGTTTATCTACTTAAGGCCTGCAACAGGTATCTTGCGACCGTAAGATTAAGGGCCCATACTGAGGGCCCACTTTTCCAAACCTTCGACTACTAAAAGGGTTTAGGGTTTGGGGTTTAGGGTTTGGTGTTTAGGGTTTTGTGTGCTTAAGTGACAGCCCTCCATCCCGAAACAAGTCTCGCTGCACATCTGGAAGGAACGATGCATAGAAGGCCTCCACAATGCCGTTCTCCTGTAAGCCCGGTGGCATCTACGATGTAAGGGATTCTGAAATTTAGAATGCGGAGTTTAGGGTGTATGGATCTAGCGTTCATGGGGCTAGCATCTAAGGTTTTTGTGGCTGACATGCGCATCTTTTAGCGGCTGTGGTGCTCGCGTAAGCACAGACTTGGATTTAGGTTTTTCATTCGCTTGGGATAGCATGAGAGAAGACTACTCTAGCCCGCGATTCCAAGTACCGCCATCCACCTATGCGCATTTTCTGATGCTTGCTGATGGTAGGCCCCCCGCCAACACACATCGGGCATGCGAGTAGCTCTTGGGGTAGGGGGGGGATGGGATGTTTGCTCTGGTTCTGTTCCTGAATCTGGGTGGTTGTCAAATTATGATCCTGTTTTGGGTACCTTAAATATTAGGTGCCGTATTATAATAGGGAACCAAAAAAGGGACCATAATTTTGACAACCACCCATCTGACGGTGGCCCCGAGCCGATACTAGCCGGTGGTATCCATCAATGGGCCTTCGGGCTGTTCAATACCAGCTCTTCATAGCGGCCACCCCGAATGCGCGGGCACAAAGCGCCTGACAGATTGCTTACATTGCTAACGCTCGTTGCGGTGCAAAGCCAAAAAAAGAAAAGCACATGGGGCAATCAGAGACCAACCCCATAAACCCTAAACCCCCCTAGGAGGATCTTCAAAGTGGATCCCCATCAACATTCTTCAGAACTCCTGGGCCAAACTCCCGGTTTCCTTAGCGTCTAGGGTATAGGATTTAGGGTTCACTGCTACTCTTTCTACCTAATCAAGGTGCTGAGCATCAACGTGTTGACGCGCGCTTTGGCCAAGCACGCGCTTGGAAACAACCTAGATCCCGACACCCTAAACCCTAAATCCTAAACCTTACACCCTAAGCCGTAAACTCTAAAACCCAAGTCATAGATCCGAAAGCATGCCATATCCAAATTCGCACCATACGAGTACCTTTATTCACTCCCCCAGCTCTATCCTAAGCGCCAGTTAGGAGATCCTGAACCGTAAACCACGGTTTGAATAAGGGATTCGGCCTAAGGCGTGCTCAAACCCAGACCCCTGGGAGGATCTGAAAATTAGATCCCCCATATAGACCCATTGTGACCCCTATATAATAATAAGGATTATATAAATACCCATATGGTTCTGGGGGATCTAACTTTTAGGTCCTATAGGGGGTCTGGGAATGGCATTTTGCTGGAAGAGACAGTTCATTCATGGTGGTAAGGCTCTGTGATATTGTCCCCCAAATACATAGAATGCATCGACTAAGAATGCTTTTCACAGCATAAGTCTGATGGAGGAAAACCTGCATGCTTCCTAGTACATACCTGGACTCTGGATGTCCTACAGTTGTTGATATACACTGTACAAAAGGAAGACCAGGACAACAAGAAAGGAAGGACATTCAGAGTCTAGGTAAGTACTATATAAAGTCATGCAGGATTTGGGCTAACCTAGCCCTAAGCTCTAGATGGTGAATCTTTGTGGAGCCCCTTTCTTTGAAGCGCCGGGTTGGCTTGGGGAGTGCACCTTCATGCTTCGCTAGGTTGTTGTTTAGGGTTTAGGTGTGGTGACGGCATGGGGTGCTCGCTGCTGTCGGGCTGCACCCCAGACCGCTCGCACAGGTGCGTAGCAGTTGACCCGTTTTTTGACCATCCGGAGTTCAAACGAGTCAGGGTTTAGTTCCTAAAGATTTATAGGCATTTCGGCGGGGGCCCAAGCAGCAACGCCGGGCGCCGCCATTCAATTGGGGAATGGCGTGGATTGATGTGCTTGGAGGTTCTTCCTTTCTGCGAAGCTGTTTGGCTAGCTACGTTGACATCGAAGTCCACGCAAGGACCGTCATGTTGGGTTACTTCCGAGGCTGCGAAGGACAGCCGCGCTCTCAACGGCTATGGGTCTGTGAGGCTGTTTTGCCTGATAATTTGACATCCAGGCCACGCACAGGGTGTGACGCGATGTTGGGTTACTTCCAAGGCTGCATGCTCAAGGCTGAGGGGTCGGTGTTGGCTTTCTGTGGGGCTGTTGTGCATCTGTCCATTGGGCACGATGGCACTCAGAATTAGTCGGAAGGGCAACAGGAATTCAATCTTATCTCTGGTGGAATGGCAACAGAATTCGTCTGGGAGTGGCCATGGAGACGCCAGAATGGGTCCAGAATCGAGGCACCAGAAAGCTCCCAGGCGGGAGGAAGCCGGACTAAACGATCCTCGTCGGAGGCCCCTGCAGCCTGGAAGACATTGAAGTCTGGGAGATACCCTTTTTGGCTTCTGAAGTATCCCCAAATTCGCCAGCCGTTGCAAGGTGCTCGGGGGAAGTCCCAGAAATTCTGTACCCCCACATCGCTGTTCTTATAACACCTCTGTAGGAGGGCAGCTTCCGGCTGCGCGTGCCCTCAGCTAAGACTGCAGGGATTAGGGTTTAGGGTTTCCTTACTCACCACAACACAGATATACAGTCCCTCTAAAACGGTACGTGGCAGCAGCATTTTTCGCCCAAAACCTCCCCCACTCCCCCCTCCTCCCCCACTCCCCCCACTCCCCCCACTCCCCCGCCTCTTCGTGTGCTCCACACCCTGCCAGCCAAGGCGGGCACGCTTTATAATTAATCTTAATGCCATACGCAGCAACTCGGAGTGAGCCCCGTTGCTCCTGAGCGCTGGCGAAGTACTTGAAGTACCAGTCCGTAAACTCGCAAAAGTCCACGCTGCCACTGCCTAAGCTAGGATCCTCAGCAACCTAGGAATACAAGATGCATCAATCAGTGCAACCTAGTTCTATAGTTCTTTGAGGAACCTAGGCTCCTAAGAAAAGGAAAAGGGCCTACCGCGGAACCTACTAAGCTAGGTTTGCTCAAAGCATGGCTGCCTTGTTAGATAGCTGTTGCTTGTGGGATTTTCGTGCGTAGTCTCCAAGAAATACCTAAACCTGCAACCAAAACCTTCAGGAAGAAGCCCTGAAACATGGAATCAGTCAGTGCTGCCATCTTTGTCGACCTCCTGCCAGAACCGCAACATACGATTCGTCGGCAAGTCAGACTTGCTGGAGCAGTTGAGCAGCTTAAACATCATGGCCTCCAAGCATGGTTCACTCGTTCCGCGACCGAATTGCTGAGTTTCCACGGACCACAAAGGCCTACATGCTGCAACAAGTGGAAGACTCCAAGAACCCCAGAAATTACAGAGTACTTAAATGGGAGTTTCCCAAAATTCGAAGTTCCTTTCTGGGGAGTCCCCACAATCAGGATTATAGTATATTGGGGTCTATACGGGGGCCCCCCTATCTATGGAATTTGCCACATGACTTTTCAGGAAACTTAGAGTAGCCGCAAGTGTTTTGGGCTGTGGTCTTCTGCGTTCGGCGCAGGTGGGCCCAGTATTAGCGAGGTCAGAAAAACGCCTAATTGTAGGGTTTTGGGTCTAGGGCTCCACAACACTCGCATAGGCACTTCCATATGACTGAGACCTGGTAAAGGGCCTACGGGAGAGAACCGAACAAGAACACCTTCTTACAAATAAGCTTGCTTTACATGGGGGACTATAGCACCCCCATCCCCTTAATAATGAACCGCCTGACGGGCCCCGCCCCCTGGTAATGACTGCTCTTCAAGTTATATAGTAGTACTTAGTGCGTGTTTGTGATTAGCGGGGTGGAAATCCCATTGCCTTACATAACCCATATATAGTCCTCATGTGCCCCCTATATAACCAGGTAGTCCTCATAATGCCCCCATTAACTTAGGTCAATCCCCCTACAATAATATCACCTAAACCGGAGTTATGGGCCTTAATATACCTACAAACGTGATTTCTGGAAACCATTGCAAGGTGGGGGATTGACCCAACCAATAACCTACCGTTACAGGGGGTTCATCATTGGGTTATTCTGGTAATGTCCATCAATGAGATACAGTCTAAACTCCAAGTATCCCCCTTAATAACCCCGAGTATACTCCCCCCTATATAACCCCTACAGAATCCCCCTTTAAGGAGTTTAGACTAAGGCTCAAATCGGGGAGCCCAATACAGGTCCCCTAGCTACTACAACCCATTTTACAAAGGCCCTCAAAATGGGATCCTAAAACCAGAAACCCTAAGCCCTGAATCCCTAAACTCTTAATCCCTTAAATTTCTTAAACCCTAAAACCGTAATCCCTAAAACCTAAAACGCCATAAAACCTTTCTTGCCAGCCTCGAACTCCTTGTACTCAATCAGTCCTGACTTGTCGAGGTCGAAGCTATCGTACTTCAACTTCACCTTTAGGGTTTGGGGTTTAGGATTTTAGGGTTTGGAGAATAGGGTTTAGGGTTTGGGGTTTAGGGTTTAGGATTCTAGGGTTTGGGGTTTAGGGTTTGGGGCTTAGGGTCTGGGGTTTAGGCGACCTAAATAATTAGCAATTTCTTTCTGAGGTCTATTTTGAGGTACCATATACTATAACTATACAAGGAATATGGAACCACAATAATGGTAATTATTTAGGCCCCTATCGTACTTCAAATTTACCTTCACAGGGTTCGCATTTAGGGCTTAGGGTTTTGGGGGTTTAGGGTTGAGGGTTTTGGGAGGTTTCGGGGCTTTAGGGGGTATATACCCCACCACCCTAACACAAAGGTCACCTTAAAGGTCTGGAAAATGAGCATATGGGGGTAAGGTCAGCTTAAAGGGTTGAAATTGAGCATTTGGGGTTAGGGTCGAGGGTTTAGGGTTGAAGGTTTTGGGACATGCCTTAGGCTACAGTACCCTCAACCCTCAACCCTAAGCCCTAAGCCCTAAACCCTAAACCCTCAACCCTAAGCCCTGAACCCATACACTCGCCACATGCCTTGACAGTGAACTCAAAGTGGTAACTCAGACTCCGACAGATGGTTGTTTCGGGGTGGGTTTAAGGGTTTAGGGTTTCAGGGTTTAAGGATTTAGGGTTTAAGGGTTTTAAGGTTTAGGGCTTCGGTGTCAGAGGCCTGTAGTTACGGGCTAAGCGTTATATGAGCTAATTATAGTCTAAACTCCTAGTATCCCTTTCAATCACCCTTGTAATAGTTCCCTATGCAATCCCCTACATAACGCCGTTCCAGGAGTTTAGACTATAGCTCATATAGGGTTTACATATTCTTTTGTTTACTGGATGGCCCTCAATGAGTCTTCTTTGGGCTTCATGTTCGGGTGGGGGTTTAGGGGTTAGGGGTTTAGGGTTCAGGGGGGTGGGAGCAATGAGAACTCTCGTTAATCAACTCCCCCAATAAAAGCCCCATCGGCTCAAAGGTGAAAGATTCCCAGGATACTAGAGTAGACCGTCATGGGAATAGAAATTCTTTCTAGCAACGCCATGGAAGTTCCTTGAGATGAAATATATGCTTCCCACAGGAGACACCTTTGACGCCTCTATAATCTCGTCATATTCGTATGGTATTGAGGGTTTGAAGGTGTACCGTACCCCCTCCGCTCCCCCCAACTTGAAAACCCCCACCTTGTCCAGCTCAATGAAGGAGCAATGGTGCTTCTTTGCAAGTTCCAGCGTCAGGTCATCCGCAGTTTTCTGCTGCTTCCCCGGCTTTCGACTGATGGCAAAGATGTGATCGCGATACCAGAACATGAACCTCCAGTCTCCAGCAAAGACAATGACAATCCAAACTATGGCTCCAGAAACATATTCGCAACAACCAACATCTCTCCCTACAAACGGAGAGTGAACCATGGGGTATGTCTCCAGAACTACCTAAAGCCCCAAAGTATGTAAAATAATGGCCCTAAGCCCATGACAACAGCCCAAAAGGCCATTATTTTACATACTTTTGGGGTCCTAAACCCTAAACCCTAAACCCAAAACCCATAAAGGATCCCTAACATTGATCCAGTAGACCCTAAAACAACTACCTGGTGCGTAGCAAGGAATGAGGGAAGGGCTCCTCGCCTCTACAACCCCTCCCCCTGTAGCTCTCGAAACCTCATGGGGCTTAGGGTTTAGGGTTTAGGGTTAGGGTTCAGGGTCTAACCCGTTCCTTTCAAAATGCCATAAATCCTGGAAAGAGATAGCAATTTCCGTTTGATGTTCCATGCATTCTTTCACTACTCGCCCTAACCCATTCCCCATTGCCTACTAAGCACCAGGGTGACGCGGAGGCACGGAAAGCCCCTAAATCCTAAACCCTAAACCCAAGCCCTGAACATTAGTTAGACCATCGAACCCGGGCCCCTAATCCTAAACGCTACTGTTACCCGTAATAGTAACGAAAAGGACTATTCTGTGGGATATTACCTAAACCCTTAACCCCTAAACCCCAAACCGCGTGATTCCAACTCGGGTCTGTCCCTATCTAGAAACTACCTCTAGCATTAGCTGCTAAGCCTTATGGACAAAATCCCACATGACCCTAGGTATACGACAGTACCATAGTTCTAAGGATTGTGTAAGAAGGATCACCCTACACCGGACCCTTATATGACTGGAGCGTAGTGAACAAAGCAAACCCTAAACCCTAATTCAAGCCCGAAACCCTAAACCCTAAATCCTAAACCCTAAATCCTACACCCTAAACCCTAAATACTACGCCCGAAACTCGACACCCTAGCAGAGGAACTGCTGAGGGTTGACAGGTCCATGTGCGGCCTGGCACCGGCAGTACGCATCCTTCCCAAGAAGCCCCGGGTGGGTGGCTATCAGGGCAGCGGTCAGGGTTTAAGGTTTCGGACTCAGGGCTTAGGGATTAAATCTTACGGCTTATGGTTTAATTAATTAGGGCGTCTTGCTGCACGGCGGCTGGAGGTAACATGTAGA
>CAJNIZ010005596.1:0-19154 GCA_905231905.1 Symbiodinium pilosum | reverse complement strand
CCAACTTGCATTCCAATTCAGTCTCGTCGAACATTAGATTCAAAATCCACACTTGCGGCGGCTGCGCATCTCCTGACAAGACAAGATGCCGGGCTCTCCCTTGTTGCTGACGCAAGCCGCGCTCTTGTTCATGCAGCAAGGTGTGGGCGACGAAGCT
Organism: Symbiodinium pilosum; assembly: GCA_905231905.1. Taxonomy (NCBI): domain Eukaryota; class Dinophyceae; order Suessiales; family Symbiodiniaceae; genus Symbiodinium; species Symbiodinium pilosum. Next base: position 18,997 of record CAJNIZ010005596.1, on the reverse strand, counting down.
GCGCGCGTGGGACACCTGAGAAGCACTTGCTCCCTCAATTTCTTCTGCAACTTGGCACAATGCCGCTGATGGCTGGGAAAAAGCTGCCCTTAGAATTGCTTCGGCGGCCCAAACCTTCCATTTTCCTGCGCCTGCTACTTTGGCTCGCTTCTCTGCCGAATGCATGGGCAAGAGGTGGTCAGCTGTCCGGCTGCGGCCAGAAGAGTTCAAGCGCGCTGCCTGCAGGGCGCTATTTGACTGCCTGCAGCGTTCATGCTGGTGCTTCAACCTCCTGGACCTGGCCCGGGCAACGTTCACTTTGCGAAGCCCAGTTTGTCTTCTTCCCCCTCTGCTCCGACCTCCTTTCTTTGCCTTTTCCTTTGCCTCCTCGCCCATCCACTCTGCCCCTTCCTCTGCCGACTCCGCCCCTTCCCCTGCCTCCTCGTCTGCCCCTGCCAACTTGGCCCAAGGCCCGGTTGGGCTGTGCTACGGGAACTGCTCCTGCCGCATGCTGAAGGGCAATTTCAGCTAGGTCTTCTGGGCTCAGCATCTGAAAACTGAAGCTGCTTGAGCCTGGCTAAAGCAAATAAATAATAAAAGTTCCAAATACTACACAGATCACACGCCTGAAGCCCACTTGTCAGTCTTGCAGCACAACTCACAACTCACCACACATGTTAACATGGTCATCGCTCTATGAAAACATCACTGCGTCGGCGTCCGAATTTCAAGAGCACTACAACTTTTTGCCCGACCTGCCCCCCCCCCAGCCCCCCCTGGCACCCCAACCCCTCTCACTCCCTGGCCCTGCAGCCCACGCTCAAACAATGCATTACACCAGTGCAAAATGCTTTGCCACAGTAATACGCGGAAGGCAGGAAACATCAAAATAATTGCCAAACAATGGTTTAAACAATTGCGACATTTTCAAAACAATTGCCAAACAATTGTGTAAACAATTGCAACACCCTCAAAACAATTGCCAAACAATTGTTTAACAATTGCAACACCCTCAAAACAATTGCCAAACAATTGTTTAACAGTTAACAATTGCGACATTCTCAAAACAATTGCCAAACAATTGTTTAACAATTGCGACATTCTCAAAACAATTGCCAAACAATTGTGTAAACAATTGCAGCACTTCAAAACAATTGCGAAACAAATGCCAAAACAATTGCCACATATAAAAGTATTGCGAAACAATTGCCAAACAATTGCCTGAAACTTCTGCCAATTTTTGTGTGGGGATGCAAAGAATCCTCTTTGAATAAATTCAAGCTACAAGGACCTGATCTCCCTTGGGTTCGAAGTTGATCATCTTTTCGAGGTCCTGAATATAGATGCGCCGCCCAATTGTGAGATTTGCGCAACCTCCTCCTGAACCGACGGTTCCAACAGGTCATCGCCCTTAGCAACTTCCAACCATTTTGCTCATATGGACCAGTGACCAAATCAACCTTGGACTCTACGGCACGCCCTGCAAAAAGGGTGCTTTATCCATTGCCTTCAAGCCCTCATTGAAGTCACTCTTCGCGCAGTACTCAACAAGCATGCTGAACCAGGACTGGGACATTTTCAATGCAGCCGCATGAACTCTATCTTCTGTGGTTGTAACTGCCTGATGAAGATCTGCGAGCCGCTTGTCCTCGATCCTCGAGATCAGATCCAGCGACTTCCGTGAGTTGGGGGCAACCTCCACACTTCTTAAGTCTAATTGCTTGGTCATTAGGAGCACCCACTCCAGACGGTACCCCAGAGTCTCCACCAGCGCCCCCACAGGAACAATGGTAGAGGACCCCGTAGTCGCCACAGGCATCAACAAGGTTCCCGACGCCGTCATTCTCATGACAACTTCCTGATCTCCGGCTAAGGTTACCCGAACATCAGAGGCCTCATTCCACTCATGACTCGACTCTGCTCTTCTCAGAGGGTGCTCCTGTGTCCACCAGAGCCATCCCTGAAACAAGGGAATTCCCATCCTCATACGCAGCCCTTTGCACAGACAGAACCTTTAGGACTGGCGACTGAACCATCCCTTCTCCTCCTGAGGAATGGGCCTGAACTATTTGCTGAGCTGCTCTGATCAAACCCTCCAGCGTCATAGGATCCCCTTGAACCACATCTGTAGACGCCGTACTCTGAGTGTCTGAGCTCACCTGTGCCTTCTGCAAGGAGGTTGAGGTAGAAATCGGCAACGTAAGCTGATCCTGGGAAGTCGCGGGGTTTGAGGTAGACTTTGGTGACCCCTCATTTCCTTTGCCCTGGCCCTGGCCCTTTGCAGAAAAGTTGTGAGGGCATTCCTTTTTCCGATGCTCTTCAGAACCACACACCAAACATTTCCTTGATCTCTGGTCTCGGGAAAGGTTCGAAACATCATGAGAGTACGGGCACTTTGTTGCTCTTCTACATCCGGCTGGCTTGCTGCAATACTTGCACGGCTGCTCCGACTTACCTTGACGCGTTGGTGTAGTAAGGCTCGGAGCTTTTTGCTTTGCTACTCAGCCGATGCGTATTCGCGTGTGCTGAATTCAAACTGCATGATCACAGCAATGAGCTGGCCAACAGCTCGAGCTCTTGCTTCTTGGAACCCAAAATGGCAGAATCATGCCGCCAAACTGCAGATATGCCAGCACCATGGAAAGAACCTTCATTCGAGCCACACGTCGCCCGAAGAAATGAGATGACATCTCTGCAAATATCGACGGCGTAACAGTTTGGCAAACCTTCCAGAGACTCAAGTCCAACATGAAATCCGATTCCCTCATGAGAGATGGCACGTTGGAGCTTCATCGTAAGAGAGGCAAGCTCGCGCCCTTGGCACGGGTTCGGCACACAACTGACAAGATGCTCCATCACTATCCCGACGTCAAGAGAAAGATCGACATTGTCAACAAATAGGTGGTTGGAGGGTCGCCCACCAAGGGTGGGGACCTGAAGCAGGAAGTGGAGGCCGCCAAGCAGCACGACTCCTCTCAGAGGTGCCTCCTGTGCAACCCAAGTCCGCATTGATGTACACATCCCTACACCGCTTAACAGCGTACAAATGCGATTTCAAACGGCGTGAGGTGTGATGCTCAGTCATGCAAACTTGGCAAATAGAACCCTTGGCAAGGAGCGTCAGCTCCGATCTGTTGCCGTGAGCCTTGTTCGCATGCGAACACATGGCACTAAGTTTGGCAAAGGTTTTGCCGCAGGTCGGACAGGGTACACAACCTTCACTTCTGTTGTGACGAAAATGACAAACAGCAACCCCACGCTTCTCTGCGAGCGCTAGCTGCTTGGCGCGCTGCATGCTCCAATCTCTGGCGGCATCTCGATTATGCAAGCGCCACTTCCTGTAGCGCTTCAACGCACATTTGACGAGTCTGCCTTGAAATTTTGCGCTGCTCAGGAATTGCCACACCGCAAGACTGTCATCGGCACTTGGCACCACCAAATCAACCCAGCACGCCTGCTTCAGGGCATCAAACGCTGAGAGAACTTCGGGGAACCAAGTGTCATCCACAGCTAGCACTGCACGAAGATATCCACAATCATGCTTCACAGCACTTGCCAAAAACCTTACACGTTCGACACGCAGAGCTTCAACAGGAGTGAGCATTCGCAGAATCTCACAAACCTGCTTGTCTGTCAGGCCGGCACTGCTGTAGCCAACAATCCCCCAGCATGCCTGCCTCAAAATGCTCATATAGGACGACTCGAACAACTGTTTCTCAGCATGTGTCGTCAACGCCCAAGCTCCCGAGCCGAACAAGTGTTTACCAAGGGCCATGGACAACACAACACAACGCTTCGCATCAACGCTGATGAACTTGTTATTCAAGATTCTCCATTTGATGGGCAACATCATGATTTGTGCAACCGATCCTCTTCGCTGGACATCAGAATGACCAGATCCTGTGTAATGAACCACCGAGCTGCGGTGAACATAACTGTCAGTGATGTTGACACTGACTGTGCGACCAATCTCGAGCACAACCTGCATGCTGGGCTTAGCAGGTCCCAACCATACACGCCTTAAGTCTTGGCTGCCAACACCATGAAACGCAATCAATGCCTCATTTTTTTATCAGCATAGTTCGTAGCTATGCCAATTTTGGACATTGCGGTGTCAATCTGACTGATCATGCTCTGAATCATGCTGGGCAACTGCTTGCCATCAAGACAACGCACCAAAATCGCAACATCATCAAGCCATGTCGCCGTAGGAGCAAGAGGAACGCGCTCAATCGGACAATCCGGAGCAGTGACTCCACTACCATCCTGTCTCATGAACTCTCAAGTTCAGCAAGATATCTAGTGAAGACCCCTTGAAACAGCAGATCAGCCATGGGCGTGCCCGGGCAAGCACCAGTAGTGGTAGCAACGACATTGGAAGAATGCAAGTCCATGGTGAAACCGGTGGACTGCAGAACTGCCATGACATGCCTACGCAAGACACTCGGGGTATAGTTGCTTTCAAGCAGCGATTTACCAGAAAGCACCGTGAACAATTGCTCCTGCGTTTGAGTTTGAGGTCTTCACTCAGCAACTCAATAACGCTAATGAGCCCGCCTTAATTTTGAGCGTTGAAACTCCCATCACAAAGGAATTCCCTAACTGCCGCACAAAAGACGGCAGTGCCATCAACGAAGATGAAGCCCTCTCCTGCTTAAGGCGCTTCAAGTGCGTTTTAACCAGAAGCTGAGCCATTTCTAAACCCATACCAGGAACCGCTCCGCCTTGCGCAGCCCTGAAGGATGGGCGCATGTATTGAAGCAACTTGTTGCGGGCAGCCTTCCCAACAATCTTCATCATGGGTTCTTGCAGTGCGATAGCCCTCCAGCAATCAACTCTGCCAAACCCCTTCTTCGGAATAGCAGCATAAAGGTTGAGTCTGCTAGCAAGCGGGCATTCGCCAGTAGCGAAAGTCTTAAGGAGTGCAGAGCCCGCGTGGCCGAAGTGGCAGCATACTTGAAACCTTCAGCCGGCACACCAAGAATTCCAGCTGCTTTACCATCCTTCATGCTTTACATGCCTGGACAATGTCTGGCAACGAAGGCATCGCCGTCAAGTCTTCGACTTCACTTCCGGTGGCCGAAACTGGCCTCAAACTGTTCTGAATAGCTTGTGGAGTCGACCACTCCTCGCTCAGCACTAGCGAAATGAAGAGAAAGCATCTGGCTAGTTTCTTGTTTGTCAACAATGAACCTTCCTTCATCATCGATCAGAACCGGCGCAGTGCGAACCGGCTTGAAACAGCGTCCCTGCTTGAGAATCCCCCTGATAAGTCTGGCCATCTGCTCAGGGCCAGCATTCTCGGCACTCTTAATGACTTGTTCCGTCTAGGTCGCCTCATCCTTCTTGACCGAGATCTTGATGGCTACAGCGATCCTACGCAAGAAAAGACCTGTTTATACGACGACGCCTCAGCGTGTACTTCAGAGGCAGTTGACTGCGTCTGTCGCCTTGCTTCCAAGCATTGAAAATAGCGTCAAGCGAAATGCGTTTGATGGCGTCATGAATGTATCTGGGGGATCTTCTGTGTGCATGTCTGGTACGTATCGACTGCCAAGAGCCTTCTTGAAGGAAATTCTTTTTTGGCCCATCTCTCTTAGAAAGAAAAACCAGAGCAAGCTTAGCAGCAAGCTCCGTTTGCAAGGCATCAGAATGCGCTTCAACATTAGTGAACCAAGGGATGGGGGAAAGAGAATGGAAGATCTCCTCCAGCTTACCCTGATTCTCGGGCTTTTTGAGCGCTTCCGTGTTGATGCGAACTCTGCGATCGTGAGTCGGCGACTGACAAGGTGGGAAAACCTTGGCAAGGAGAGGGCAGTGGTCCCACTCAGATCCAATGCATTTGAGATCTCTGAGGGCACCTATAGTGAAAAAGGCATTGCACCAATCCCTGCTCACAAGAACATAATCCAGCTTGTGAGCTGCTGCAGTGGGTCTTGATAAAAGCTCCCACCTTGGCTGACAGCGTGACCAACCCTTCGGGCAGACCTGGAAACTGGACGCCAGTAATGGTTCTCGTGGACGCACCGCCAGGAACTCTCGGTGGACGACAGGCAGCGTATGAGATGTTGAAGATGCTTACCGTGCACATGTCGGCCACAGGACTTCAGCTGCTTGGTGTTGCCTACTTAGTAATAATGATTTTCCTTGGTTGCCGGTTCAGCGAGACCTACGCCTTGAATATTTTACCTTTGTATGTGTGGGCGCCTGTCTAATAGTATGACTGCAATCCCTACACCCCAAGCCCCAAACCCTACACAATTCTATGTACAGGTGATGTTTTGTAAGCCTTTTAAAAAAAGCATGCGCTGCAGGGTGCGGGCTCCATCGGGCGCCACAGCCTTTCATATCGCCGCTAGCAGAGGGCAGATCGCCTACGTCAAGAGGTTGGTGTGGAGCCTTTATCATAAGTCGGGCGGAGATTCCCAGGCCAGCTACGCCTTTGGCGTGGTCCGATCGGTGCTGAACAGTCCAGGATTGATTGAAGCATCAGTGGGATGGCAGAGAGCCCTTGGACGCTCCAGGTTCTTCGGGCAGTATTCGGAGCAGCAGCAGTGGCCCTAGTGGTTACTGGCAGCACGGGCCCTAGGGGTCTTGCATTTGGCCTTCGGCCAGGTCAGAGATGCAGCCTGACAAAAGTTCAAAACCTTTCATGCCAGAACCTTGGACCTTGCGCTTCAGAAACTTCAAGTTCTAACCCTTCTCAAGCAGTTGTTTTACTACAGTCAGGTGGCCTCTGGCCTTGTTTAGCTTCCATAGCGGTAGCTGTGAATTGAGACAGGACATGGGCCTCTTGTAAAGTTGCCTGAGGTTTTTCCTTTGGCCTTTGGCCCAGTCCACTGTCTCTTGTAGCGCGTGTGCGCCGACGCTTGCTTTCTTTCGCGTGTCGCAGCGTGACCAGACCCGCAGCCGAGAGCAAAACTTCCAAGTTCAGCAGTTGAGTTGTGTCGTTTTGCAGTTTTGGGAACAATGTAGCAATGTGTCTGTTTGCAGTGCGCGTGTCATGTGAAAGTTGCTTGCAGCGGTTGTGTGTGGAAAGCTTGCTGAGAGGGTGAGAGTTCAACTTAGCCACTTAGCTGACTGTTTCTTCCTGCAGGACCTCCAGTCCACGTGTGCCGCGGGCAGCACTGCTGCCAGGACCGGGCAGCTTCGGTCAGCAGAGCGTTTGAGCTTCTGGAAGATTTGCTTTTGAAGCCAGTTCTGGTGCCTGCCCTCAATAAGTGGACTAAAGTGGCCCCTTGCGTCCGTCACATCTCAGTCTTGCAGAATTTCTGTAATCTTGTTCCTCAAGCATTTGATGCCACATTCCATTCGTCTCAAATGGTAGCAGAAGCCCAAGCTCAGTCCTCAGACGATGACAATGAAGGTGCGGAAGTTGGGGCGCCAGTCAATGAGTCCAAAGTTTGGCAAAGGCTCGCCCGGCTTCGTTTGGGGAAGGCAGGTCTGTTTTTGACGGACGACGCTTCCAAGTGGTCCACTGCTGTCTGGGCAGTTCTTACTGCCTCGGTAATGAACATACATTACGCACTCTTTAAAGGAAGAGTTTGAGGGCCTCGAGGGAGATGATGCCGAGATTGAAGGCGATTCCTCTTTGACAGCTGCCTGCTTCTGCAAGGCCGCTGAAAACCCTGGCAAGAAAGCGCTGGCCTGCTTAGCTGCTTTGCTTTGCAATTCCCACCATGAAGATTGGGGCGCCGCTGTTTTGGCCTTTGGCCCAGTCTTATCATGGCCTCAGGCCAGGTTGAGGATCACAAGGCGCTGCTTTTGTGTTGTAATAGGGCAGCTGTGGCGCAAACTCTTATTTCCGTGGACGCAGTACCCGTGGAAACTTGCAGTTCTCGTGGATGAGGCTGCCACTGGTGCAGAGAAGCAGGCATGTGCGCAAGCATTGTTCAAGGATCCTGCTTGTTGCTTAGATGGCTTTTCTCGAAAGCTCCGGGAGGTGCTCGAAAATCCAGAAGCCCTGTTGCAGGATAGACTCGCTTCACTTTTTGAGCGCAGTGTTTGCCAGGATCGTCCCCACATCAACTTTTATTGAACGAATGTTCTCCAGGTTGACAGACTGGAGCAAAGGAAAGCTGAGAGGGCCCAAAAGCAGGTTGAGCGTGATCGCAAGCAAGCATTGCTCGCGCACATTCAAACAGTGCGTGAATCGCTGGCGGAGCAAAATCTTAAAACAGAAGGCAACAAAGCAGCACAACCGGCGGCCGGCGTGGGTGCGCAGAAAGAACGCTGGCAAGAGACAAAATGGCTGGAGTCTTTTCCAAAGGGATTACTGCCAACAACACCCAGAGCTGGCGCGCTTGCCAGTCCCTGCAAGAAACGCTGCAATGAAACACGCTTGGGAGCAGGCAGACAAGCGTGCTTGGGCTCGTGCGGCAAAGGCAGCCAACCTTCAAGCAGCAGCTGCAGCCGACGCAGATGCTCCAGATCCTGCTGAGATCTGCGGGGACCCATGGGGAATTGGAACCAGCACAGGTTTTCCATTGGCCAGGCATGTCGTTGCTAGCAAATGCAACAAGGTGAAAGAGGAAGCTGCGTGCTTCCATGCAGAGCTTAATGTGTTGCAGCCGGAAGCTGGGGATAGTTTTGTGGACGCTCCCCCGTAGCCATGGCCTTTGTTTCCGGTGTGCGCAGTGAATGCCTGCCAGCATGGCATGCCCGAGCGCTGCAGACCAACCATGGAGCGCCTGCATACCCTTTTTTGGAAAGTCGTGTTGCGCCACGCGCCAAGATCAAAAACAGCGTCGCACGAGCCACTTCTGGTAGCGTACAGCTCGAGGCAAAAAAACGAGTGTGTTGCGTTTGCAGTCGCACTTCACACGCTAAGGGCTCCGCTGCAGGCAGCTTTGATTCGTCTTCAGCAACAGGAAGATCCCGTGTTGGCTGCAGCAGGGATTTTGCCTTTCCACTGCAGCTCGACAGTTGCAGGCGCTCCAGAGCTGCAGCTCCAAAGTGAGGCTGAAGCTCTGGCGCAGCTTGCCCGCGTAGCCGGTGATTGGCAAATGGAACTCCTGACCGCTGGGCCTGTCTCTGTGCTAGGCAGGTTTGATGTTGTTGCGAGGTGTCCTGCGTCTGGGGACACGCAGGAGCAGCAGCCCCTCAATGAAGAAGCGCAAGCCGCTTTGAGAGCTTTTGAGCTGCTTCAGCCGAAGCGGCAGAAACCCAAGAGCAAACCTCCTGACTCAGCCGGGCCTGGCCCCAGTGAGGAAAAGCAACCTCGGCAGAAGAAGTCGTGCAAGAAGGCCAAGTCGCAGTCCGCGCTGAAGCTGCAGGAAGAAAAAAAATTGCAGGGGATGCTGCAGCTGGATTCAGAGTCCGAGTCAGCATTGATGCCAGAAGACGAATCAGCATCTGAAGATGCGCCACCTGCGCGAGAGATTCCTCTTCTTGAGGAGACGAGTGATCAGGGAGATGGCCCCGTCGCAAGCAGCTCCTCGAGCGCACGAGATGCAGGCGCCCAGGCTTCCAGCCAGGTTTCAGCGCTACATGCGCCAGGTCAGAAGCGCCACACAAAACGCCGTGGTGAAGCTTGGGGAATCTTTTTTTATCTCGCCGCTGTATCGCAGTGGCCAGCAGGTTGGGTGGGAGGCTCTGTGCAACCTCCACTCTGATCAACGCGACAAGCAAGGCACCAGCTGCAAGAAAAGCATATCCCAAACCACAGGTGTGTCAGCGGCCGAATGCAAGCTGCGGCTAAAACGATGGCTGGTTGCAGGCTTGGATGACGCTAAGTGGGGGGAAGACTGCAAACGCAGCACCCACATATCTCTAGGGGGCGCTCTGCTAAGGCAGTATGCTGCAGGCCTGTCCGAGGCAGAGCTGGATGCCAAGGCAAAGCACGTTGGGTAGGCGCTGCGCACTGTCAGCTGTAGGCTGTAGGACGCTCGGCTTTCAGCTAAGTTCAGTAGCAGCGCTGTGCCGAGAAGCAGGACATCGAGTTCTGCACAGTCCTCCCACGCGCCAGGGTATGCTGGGCGGCAGCGTGCTGCTTAGCTGGCGGCCACACACACCCAAAGCCGCGCAAGTGCTGCTTTCCACAGACGACGGCCCTCTTCAGCAAAAATTAGACAAAGGGACACCCTAGCTCGGCCCTTGCCCTTGCTGCTCTCTGCGGTCACCCAAAAAAGCTGTCCTGATAGGTGCTTCTGCGTTGAGCTGCATGCATGCACAGCATCCCTCTCTGGTTGGCTTGGTTTTGCAGTAGTCTGTGTGCTTCGACAGCAGGTTTCAGGTACCAAGCAGGCAGTGCTTGCCTAAATTCCGAACTGAGCCGAAGAGTGTTAGAGAGTTGTTAACGAATTCTAAGACTGTTGTCCAATGACTATGAACAATTATGAAACAAATGTTAAACAATTGCTAAACAAATGCCAAACAAATTCCAAACAAATTCCAAACAATTGCCAAACAATTGCCAAACAATTGCCAAACAATTGCCCAAACAATTGCCGAACGATTTCTCTACTTAACTTTTGGGTTTCTCTACTTATCTTTTTTCTCTTGCCTTTTACTTTATATGAAATCTCTACACATCTTTTCGTTTTCTCTACACATCTTTTCGGGTCATTTGTTTCGACATTTGTTTGTTATTTGTTTGGGCATTTGTTTGGCATTTGTTTGGAAATTGCTGGGCGTGCAAATTTTTGCAATGTACAAAATCCACCAAAAAATTGATGGAGGCAGTGACGGAATTCGCCCGAAGGCAGGGAAGCGGCGCCCCCCCCCAACCCCCTACATCCACTCCCCACCTCTCCCGCCACGTGCCCCCTGCCCCCCCCAAATCACAAAAAAATTGATTGCGGCAGTGACGGAATTCGTTCGAAGGCAGGGAGGTGGGTCTGGAAAGAAATCAGAAGCGGCGCCCCCCCCACCCCCCCAACCCCCTACTGCCTCCGGTTCGGCTCGAGATTGTCCAGTAGAGCAGGGTTGACATGCGACCTCTGCCTGCTGGGGCTGACAGCCCTGCAGGCATGTCTGAGACGGACATTGCGCTGCGGGCTGACAGGCCCGGCGTAACTTTGGCGCGTAGCACCCAGTCGTCCATGTCGAAGAAGCTGCGCATCTGCCACACGCACGCAAAGCCGTGCAAGTGCTGCCTGTGTGGCTCGCTTTCCACAGACGACAACCCTCTTCAGCAGGTCTTGGACGAAGCTTGTGAGCGAGGCCAAGCGGCCTTGGGCCAAGTACCGGCCAATCAAGCTGGCTGACAAGGACCCGTTCAGGATCCCAGAAGGGCGTTGCTGTTTGCCTTGCCTGAACGTGTTCCGGCTTCTAGGCGCGCGTCGTTTTTTCTTGTTGTTGTGAGACCATCCCCTCCCTACTTGGCCAGAGGCCTTGGTAAGCATTAGTTTGTTTTCGGGCTCCATCCTTCCCAACTTGGCCGCAGGCCTCCCGACTTGGCCAAAGGCCTGAGTCTGTTTTCTAGCTTTACCTTTCTCAACTTGGCCGCAGGCCTTCTTTGGGTTCACGATTCTCCCTCTCGCTTCCCTTTGTAAGAGTTAAGCTTTTGCCTTGAGGTTCTTTCTTGTCGAAGCACGTATCCGTAGCATCCCTGGTGAGGCCTCGCCGCCCAGTTCAAGACGTACGCGGCCTACTACACCTGGATCTCCGCTGACAAAGCCCGGCAGCAGGAGCACAAGACGTTCCTTTCCTCAGTGAAGGATTGGATAAGACAACACAATGAGAACCCTGACCGCGTTCGTCTGAAATCAAAGGATGAGTTGATGGCTGTCCAGAAGCAACTGGTGGTGCAGAAGCAGACGGGGGCGCGCCTAAAGGGCCCGAAAAAACAATTCGTTCTCACGTCCCACTGGAACGAAGAAAAACACGAGAAGTGGGACCCGAGCAAAGAGACTGAGATCGAGATTGGCGGCGTCAAGAAGAAAGGCGTGTGTCGCCTGGTGGGCGAGAGGGGGTCTACGACCTTGAAGAATATGAAGATACGGCGCTCCAAGAGCAGGTCCTCGAGCACGGTTTTGACGAAAACGTGTTTTCTGACCAAGGGTTCAACAAGAAAAAGGAAGTACTTCAGAACGCACTTGCCTCGGCTGCAAAAAACAAAGACGCCCTTGCTGTGCGGGGGCCCGAGATAAGCATGGAAGGGCTGTTAAAGCTAGTCCAAGAGACCAACTTTTCGGGCGCTGGTTCCTCCAAAGACAGGCCTTCGGCCAGGTCCCGCAGCCGATCAGGCCACAGAGAGACAGCGCAAGTAGCAGTAGCAGTGATGCTGAATCCAGTGAGTCCCCCTCTGAGGAAGCAGGGCCTTCAGCAGCATTAGCTTTACTTGCGCCTGGAGCTGTCAAAAAGGGAGGCGCCAAGGCTGCGGCAACCGCCCCCAGCAAGAACGCCAAAGGCAAGGCAACCCAAGCCGCGCAACCTTGCTTTAGCAAGCAGGCAAAGCCCAAGCAGCGGGGTACTGGTCAGAGTCGAGCCAGCGCAACCGACAAGTCAACGCCTGTGGAACAATGCAAGGACCACAAGGGCCACAAGGAGTCCAAGGACACCAAGAAGCCCAAAGCTGAGAAGCCAAACCAAGAAGCAGTGATGCTGCTGGACGGTCGCGCAACACGCACTTTGCACCTTGCCAGCGCATGGAGGAGTAGGCCGAACCCTAGTTGGACCCTACACACCTGGATCTTTACGCCCGGAAGCCTTTCTTGCAGGGGCCAGCCTAGAATCTTGATAACGTTGCAGAGTTTCAAGATTCAGGAGGCCTGCAAGCCAGCCGAAGCTATTATGTAAAGCTCCAAAACTCTAAAACGCATTCCGCCTAACCTTGCCCTCATCGTGCTGCTACCATTACAAGAACAGCAACCGCTACTGAAAGAGCAGCAACGACAACAAGTAAGGTGCTGCTGCTGCTGCTGCTGCTGCTAGTACTACTAGTACTATTACTATTATTACTCTACTACTACTACCACCACTACTACGACTACGATTATTACTACTACTACTACTACTACTACTACTACTACTAGTGCTACGTGCCACTGGTGGATTTTTTGAGGTTGCTGCAGTCTTGTTCGCTTGATGTGTCATTTTTCTGATATGCCATCGTCGATTTCAAGAAAAAGTTGGCAAGTCTAGACCTGCAGGACGAGCCAGTGTGTCAGAGCCAGGCTGCTGCTTACCGTGCCACCTGCCAGACGCGTGTGGGCCAGTTGAACACCATGCTGAAGCCAGCAAAGGAGGACGTGAAAAAGGTTGACAAGAGCCCAAACAAGGCTGCTTTCCAATCCCAGCTGGAGCAGTTAGAGGAGTTGGTGGAGTTGGGCACAGCCCTTACTGAGCTCCTTGGCATGATGCCCGTGCAGGCTCCGGACCCGGAACAGTTCCTTGCTTGCCTTGGAAAGTGCCAAAAGGTTACAAACTTCGGTGTGGGCCTTGGGCCAGGTTTTGCCATGAAAGGCATGATGGCCAGAGCCAATGAAGCTTGCTTGCCCGCAACTGGGAAAACTTTTGCGCCATTCTATCTGAAGACAGCGAAGAAGTGCAAGAGCTGCTTAAAAACATGGAGGCCAAGAAGCTTCGAGCTTACGTTGCAGTGGAAGTAGAAAACCGCTTGATGGGTGCCCTCAGGCACATCACAGAAGATGAGATCAAGCTCAAGGCATCAGGCAAGATGTCTTTGGAGAACACTCCCAATTTGCATGAGGCTTGGAACCTGGCGCTTGCTATTTCTAACGCGGCTTCCAAGCAGTCCTTTCTTGCGAGCGCCGCTCGTGACAATGCTCGCACAGCTCACGTGATTTCGGAGGGTGTTGACATGGCAGCCTTGCAGGCAACCGTGCAGATGCTTGAGTCCTGTTCCCAGCACAAAGCTGAATGGCTGAATGGGATGGTGCGTTTTTTCCTGCAGCATGATACCGGGAAAAGCCTCCTTGCCTTGGCGTCTGAAAGGGTGCAGAATGGCGAAGCTGAGGCAGCCTTTCAGCAAGCTCGGGAGGCCTTGGCGCCTCACCTCAAGGAGCTTGAAGAAGCTTCTGAGTCCATATCAGACGGCAAAGGCCCGCCAGACACAGAGGGCGTGGCAGCCATCGTCTCTAGGGTAGAGCCAGCCACAAATGCTCTGGCAGCAGTGAAGCAATGCAAGTTCCTTAAAACCAAGGCAGCCAAGAAATCAGAGTGCGGAGAGGGTCTTTCTGCCGTAGACCTGGCAGCAAACGACGAGAAGCGTCTGCAAAAAGCAGTGGTCAGCGTGATCCAGAACGAGCTTTCCCTCAACCTGGCTGAGCATTTGCAGCTTTGCCTTTGTTGAGTATCCAGTAATAGTTAGTTGGGCAACTGAGAAATTTTACCCTTGAGCTTGACGCTCTACAGATTTGCTGCGGGTTCATGTTTGACAATCAGTGGGATGGTTTGCTTGTTGGTGGCCCTTGTAGTCAGTAACTGTAATCATTTGCATCTAACCCAGCCAGCGCCGACCATGCCAAGGACAACTGTTTTCCAAGCATTGCGCAACAAGTGTTTGCTTCCCGTCCAAAGTGAGGACAGCCAGAATGCGGGCGCTGCAGCCATCATAAACTTGGACGAGGTCATCGCAAGCTTGACCTCGACAGCTTTGGTGGAGCATGAGCTGTGGGAGTCATCCTTGCCTGCCGTGAAAGCACTGATGGAAGAGTACAAAAGCACTGCCAGTATGCTCTCAGGCATCATGAGGTTCGTGTTTTTAAAGCAGCCGGCATTTTGCCACGTCTCCTCAGACAAGGACAAGGTGCCGCCTGAGACACTGCACGAATGGCGTGAGTCTGTTGCCAAGAAGATGATGAATTGGATTTCTGACCCTGGCATGCTGCAAGACGTGTCTGATCTGCTAATCGAGCCTATAAAGACCGAGTTGGAGATGCTGTATTCAGCAGGTCTTGATTCTGTAGCTCCCGTGGTTGAGCAACTTTTGGGGGGGCTCTTGGGAGCAGGTTTGTCGAAAGGCGTTTTTGAGGACCTCATGCAGAAGGTGCCCTTGCAGCATCTGCTCCGTGCTCTCGTCAAGAGCTTTGGGGAGGCAGCGCCTAGTTTTATGCAAGCTTGGTAGGGGGTGTTGAGTCTTGAGTGTGGTTATGCCAGGAGACCAGGATCTCAGGATGTGGCCCATGCTTCCCTGCTACGTCTGCTTAGTAACCTAGTCTAGTAACTTGCTAGCGGTTCATCAGGAGCTTGCATGTATTTATGAGAGAGCAAGATGGTTTGCTTACTTCTTGTATTGTCCTGCGTTATTTTCATGCAAGGCGCTCCAGGCATGTGAGACCAGTTGTGTGTGTGGAGCCGGCGTTCTGCTTTCGTATATTCATTTCATTTTTTGCTTTTTGATTTCGTAGGGCACTTCCCTGGCAGGTCGCCATGATCCCAAGCAACAGCAAGGACAAGCAATCTGGCAGAAGCTCAAAACAAGGCAGAGTTGCAGGAGAATCTCTCCAGAACCCGCGTCGCCAGTCCCGAGACACTCCAGTTCCTGCGACAGCAGGCTAGGGTGCTGCAGAGCCGTTTCCTAGCCACTGGGCGCAAGTCAGCCCTGGAAACTTGGAACACGAGCACGCAGCTGAAGGACTTGATTTCCAAGTTGCCCCAGCCTTGCATAAAAGAGGAAGCAGAGTACATTAAACAGACGGTCGCTCGTGTGCAAGAGATTGCTCAGCTTGCTTCGAAAGTTGAGGATGGAGTGCAACACGTGCAGGCTTTGCAAGAAGACACTGCCACCCTGTCAGCGCTTCAAATTGGGATTGTCAGGCCTCAGGCCCAGTCAACTCAGCTTGAAAGTGATGACCAAGAGGCGAAGCAGCCTGAGGGTGAGTCGGACAACCCCAGCAAGGGGACACTCCCAAACCTCTGAACTTTGATGGGGCAGGCCAGAACGCGGCTGACTTTGCAAGAAATTGCCAGCAGTACGCCATAGCTGGGAAGACCCATGTGAGCTTGGTTGCTGCCCTTTGCCTGCTTCGAACGCAAAGCTTGGGCGCAGCGTCGAGCGAGGGCAAGGGGCTTATGGCAAAGCTGAAAGACGTGCACGCTGCGTTGATCAAGCATAAGGAAGCAACCGACCTAAGTTTTTGTCCTGGCTCCGAATTTTTCAGGCTTCGGGCCTATACTGCCATCGTGTGTCAAGAAGCTGAAGAGCTCCTCCATCCGCGTGAGAAAGCAGACGAAGAGACGAAGGCCGAAGCTAGTGGTAGTAAAAAGGCTAAGAAGCGCAAGTCTGATGAAGTAGAGGGAGCAGAAGAGGCTGTGCAAGGCAGCCAGGACGCAGATCCCGCAGGAAAGGAGGCCAAAAAGAAGGAACGCAAGCAGAAGGAGAAAGCCAAAGAGAAGAAGACGCCCACGAAAGAGAAGAAATCAAAGGCGGACGCGACAGAGCCTGAGAAGCAGAAGAAGGGCCGCAAGTGAGAGTTTGGTCACCTGGGTGCAGCCAGTTTGGGACTAAGCAGTTGGGGACAAGCCTTGCGTTCACTTTGTTGGCTTTTTAGCCTTGTCGCTCGCCACTGGAGGACTGAGCGCTCAGAGCCTTGAAAAAAAATGTTGCTTGCGCTGGGTGCCACTTACTTTGATCTTGCTGACGCACATGCATTTGCTCAGTTATGAATTTTTGTTTTCTGCTTCAGGCTCAAACCGTGTAGCCAAAGTCTACAGGTGTCGGTGTCAGGTAGGCAACTTACATACAAGAGTTTCAGTGAATATAGTTTCATATAGTCATTATAGTCGTTGCAACATTTTTAAATCTGGGGTTCCTTTTGAAAGGTTGCAGGAAATCCTGATTCATCACTATTCATGGAAGACCTCGGGCAGCGCTTGTAACTTACAGGTTTGACGTTTCATATTCTAGAATTTTTTAGCCTCGCTACTGATGGTGACGTTGCCGTGCCTTGCCAGACTCAGTCTTGCTTACTTGCTGGTTTTTGGCGTTGCTGCCTCGGTGCCTACTGCGCTTGCGGAAATGGACACAGAGGCAGCTCGCTCTTTGAGCAAGTCTGACTCCAACGCAGCCGAGCCAGCGTTGATGGCCAAGGCTTCTAGCCGGGTGTTGAGCGCGCAGTGGCTGTTGGATGGCAGCGCCTTGCCAAAGTGTGCCACAGAGAACTTGGAAGGTTTTGCCAAGCTCTACTCGCAGGAGCTTGGGCCTGAGGCCGTGTCCAAGATGTCACCGCAGCGCTTGTCATGGGCATCTGCGTGCTCAGGTACAGAAGGTGCCTACTACGTCGCTGAAGCCATCAACAGCAGTTTTGAGAAGGCAAAGATTCCCATTTCACTCGAGCACAAATTCTCTTGCGAGCAGCAAAAGGACAAACAAAAGTGGATCCATGCAGTTTTGGCCTGTGGCCGGGTTCAGCCTGGCACAGAGTGTAAGGAAGACAAGGCAGCTGATGAAGATGACAGTGACGTCCAACATGCCTGCATTTTTGCAGACATTCAGGAATTGGGCCAGGGTACTGCGCAATGCGTTACGCATGCGAAAAAATGTGCTGTCCCAGAAGCTGACATCTTCATCTGCGGAGTGAGCTGTAAGGATGTTTCCAGGCAGAACCCGCACAGGTCTCAGACCAAGTTAGTCATGGCCGAGAAGGAATCTCGGGGTGGCACGTCACAGACCTGGGGCGGCTTTGTGGCTTACGTTTCCACGCGTCAACCGGGCATCGTTGTGTTCGAGAACGTTGACGGGTTGGATGATAACGTAGGCCCGACCGCGCAGTCCAACCTGGACATCGTCCTTGGGCAGATGAGTCGTTTGGGATACACGTCCCAAATGATGAGCACAGAAGCTGCCGAGTTTGGCTGCCCAGCTCGTAGACGCCGGTTCTACATCCTGTTCGTCAAGAAGTGCTATTGCAAGTTTGGCTTTCAGGACCGTTCCTTGCCAAGCGCTATTGCAATGTTTCGTTCCATGGTCGCATCCTGCGCGCGATCCGCCCCCTGCGTGAGTGAAGTGTTGCTGGACAGTTGTGACCCAGCCGTTGCGGCAGGTTTGCATCAAGCGCAGCAGAGGAAGGCTCGGGCTGACGAACGAGCAGAGCAAGCTTTGGCCAAGCAGGCTAAAGCGCAAAGCAACGCAGCAGCCTCAGCTTCTGTGTCGAAAAGCGCCAGCTCTAAGGCTTCCAAGAGTGCTGCTGCCGCCTGGGTCGACCAGCATCTCAAGCTCAGTGATGCCTTGGGCGTTTGTTGGGGTCAGCCAGTAAGTCAGGACCTGGAGGTCAACGAGTGCTTCTTGACGTTAACAGATCGAGGGAAGGATGTACTTCTTCTCTCGAGGTCGCAAGCCCAGGATGCCGGATTCAGGAATCTTTCCCAGTCAGTCATGCGGGTGCGCTGCACAAGCCTCAACAGAGAAACGGGGAAACACCTGGCGCCCACAATGCTGCCTGGGCAGCTGCTCTTCGTCGAGCTTGTCCAGCCGCCAAGGTTTTTGCTCGGCAGGGAGGCCCTGATACTTCAGGGTTTTCCCGTGCAGCCTTTTTTTGCAAGCCTTCGCTGCGTACGGCTTTGAAGCAACGAAAGACCCGCTACCAGGTGCGGGCCTCGGCAGCAAGAAGCGTAAGCACAGCAATGATCGACAGTGGCTGACAGAGAGCCTGATGACGGACTTGGCAGGGAATGCCATGGCACTACCTGTGTTGTTGGCTGTGCTTCAGTCTGCTGTGTGTAGCCTGGACTTCAGCAGGGCAAGTCCTACCGTACAGGAAGCGGACACTGCCGCAGCCTTGGAAGCCCTCAAACTGTTAACAGGCGTGTGACTAGCGCGACTGGGCCTCAGGCCCAGGTTGTTGTCCCGCCTAGAGTCTGAGAGTCTGAGAGCCTCTGTTTGCTGCGTGCTGGGCCTCAGGCCAGGTTGCTGCAGGTTGCTTCCCTGTAGCAAGCGCTATGCTCTGTTGGGCCTTAGGCCGAGTTTTGCTCAAGACTTGTGCGCGCGTGTTGCCTCTGACAGGTCAGTGCAGGTGTAGGCTGTAGGTGCCCCCTGACTCTTGACCTGCTGAACTCGCCAGTCGTTCGCAAAAAAGTGAAGTGCATTGCCCTTTTTTGTTTGGGTTTAGGTTTA
>CAJNIZ010005595.1:2074-13638 GCA_905231905.1 Symbiodinium pilosum | reverse complement strand
GGGGTTATATTGGGGTTATGTAAGGCCCAAAATCAACACCAAGATTCTGTTTCTGGATTCTGTGTATAATTTTGGTATGGGGTACTTCAGATCGACCTCGAAACGCTGTTGGCAATTGTGTCGGCTCCTGTATGACAAGGCTTCCAATTGAAGGGCTCAAGGCGCAGGGCGCAGGGGTTCAGTTTGGGCACTGTCTCAAACTGATGCTTGTCACTTTGGGCAATCTAGACTGCCAGTCGAAATTATGGGCCACATAGCTTGTAGGGTAGCATGGAATCCTGAGGGCTTGGAACGGGTTTGGGGGAGGTAGCTTGCATGATACGAACTGCGGCAACCACGGTCAACAATTAGCCTTGCCAAGGGACCGTAGGGGTGCCTCTCGTAGTTTAGCATCGTCCCCAATATATTCCCTGATAAGGAACCCATGTCCATCACATTTTGTAGGAAGTATTGATTGTAGCTCATATGGATTTGCAGGGGATCCCCTTGGGCTGCGAGAGTTGCGCTGGGAGAATTCAAGCGATTACGTCACAACTGTCACAAACCCTGTGGAGACCGAGTTTCCATGTCATTTGCTACTTGTTCTTTTTCACGTGTTCCTCCATTGTTGGTGAGTAGTATAAGTGAACCCTAAGCCACATAACTCCTTCATCATCCCCCAACCCCTTTATCACCCCTATATAGCCCCTTTATCCCCATCATAATCCCTATATGAACCTTTTATAAACCTTATATCGCATGGGGAAGATTTCGCGGCCGAGGCGCTAATCAACAACAAGCCGCGCGCTGCAACGGTCACGGCCAAGGGCGATGTCCGGATCCTAGTGGTTTAGGGTTTAGGGTTCAGGGTGTCTGGTCTTGCTGAGAGCGATCTGGGAATCATCGGCTTCATGACATAGTAAGTGTCAAGTCCATTCTCAGACAGGTCTGCTAGCCTAGCATATTGCAGCAAACCAATGTCTGGAACAGGGAAGTCCCCTAAACCAACCCGAAGCTTGAACACGGAAAGCCTGACGCCCAATGATTTTGGACAGGGCTAGTCTGGCTTGAAGGTTGGCCTTCTGCTGCGAGATGATGAATGGCAATGCTTTAAGTTAGATGGTTTTAGAATTATGTGCACTATTTGAGGGGTCCCAATATTCAGGATTTAGTATATTGGGGTCCATATTGATTGGGGTCCCAGTATTTCTGGAAACTACCATATGTGTTGCGAAAAGGTCTCCAAGATTGCAAAAGGTTGGGCCCTGCGCGTCCCTGAAAGTCGAGTCAAATGGCCGTTTCTCCATATGTACTATAGTCTAAACTCCTTAAAGGGGGTTATATAGGGACTATATAGGGGACTATTATAGGGGTTATTAAGGGGGATGCTAGGAGTTTAGACTATAGTTCATATACTCTTCATATAATCCTCATTTATAGAAAAACCACCAAAAAGGGTACCCCTAATTCTGGAAACAGGGGGGGCTCTGGGATAATCGTTGGGGAAAATTGTGAATTATCATGGAGCATAGTCCCTATATGTTCCTATAAAGCAATGTAAAACCGTTACAATTTTGTTTGTATGCGGCCCCTATATCTATCCCAGTTGGTATAACCCCTGTATAGCCTCAGTCGCATTTCACTTTCCATGTTCTTTTCCATTTTACCTTCAACTATTGGGGTAGTATCCCTAGATCCTAAATGCTGAACCTTTAACCCTAAACCCTTAACTTTAACTCTAAACCCTTAGCCCTAAACGCTGACCGCTGAAACCTGATCTGGTTGAATTTGCAAAAAGGCCAAGCTTCTCAGCATTGACAGCCGTAGCTTCAAGCGTCTCCCCGGCTCCCATTAATCGCCTCCCAAAAGGTTTAGGGTTCAGGGTAGGGGTACGTAGATATGATGTAGGGTCATATAGGTACATGGTATTTGTGGATCGTATATTGTATATGGATTATGTAGGGGTATACTTGGCTTACTAAGGTTAAAAATGGAGGTGTATAAGTGTGAAGTGGTGGTAAACATTGGTTAAATAGGGTCCTATGGGGGTGTACGTATAGGCATGTAGGGCTATATGGGGTGCATGGGTTATACAGGGTCAGTTGGGGGTATACGCGGGGGACGAAAAAAGCAAATGAAAAGTGCTGTATTGTTTAGGGTCTAAGGTAGCTCACCCATTCTCCTGATGAATAATTCTCCTATGGTCGTATGATGGTATTATATTGGGGTTGCATGTAAAAGTGAGGCGGGGCGGGGTTAACGGTTAACGCTTACTGTACCAGAGGGAGGGGATTGCCCTTGAGGTCCAGAAGTTGTTCTTTAAAGGATGCTTCCAATAAGCCCATTAAACCCTAACCGAGTTTGTTTTGCCAGGGTTCCAGGGGGACTTGGGATATGTCTGAAGCAATCGCCCCTGTTAAGCCGTTGTTCAGCTTCTGGTTCAATGATGCCTTGTGCTTGGAGCGTCGGGGGGGATGAGCAAGTATGCTTACTACGCTTATAGGCCATAGGAGCTATAGCCTAAACTCCTTGAGGCAGGGTTTATAGGGGATTGTGTGGGGGGGATTACGAGGGTTAGGGGGATACTAGGAGTTCAGACTATAGTTCATATAAGAACCACAGATATCCAAAATGCCAACCCACTTACTGAGCCCCCTGATCCTCCGGTGCACTCTTAACACTAGGGTACCATTTTGTGGGTCCCTATGTATGGACTGTAGTCTATTGGGGTCTCCGTTGGGGTCCAGCTATTTGTGGTCAGGGTTTAGTTTTGGGTGTAGGGCGCTAGGGCAAGCTCGGTGACGGCTTACGATCATGACCCCAGATGTTCCCACTCAGCTAGCTCTGCACTTGAAGATTCATCATACAGTCTGCATTTTGCAAGTAGGTTGGACATCATAGCAATAAGAGATAATCACTGGAAAATCATGATACAACTGATGCTGACACAACAAAGCCACACGACTGCTGCAAGGATACCAGCAAAGTAAGTCAGAATGCAACACGGATGCCACCGTGCTGTCCATGTAGAGGCCGGCAAGAAGCGAGGCAAGCTACAATAACTGCATCTGCTTCCGGGCGCTGAAGCCGCTTTTCGAAACAACAGTCTTGCATCCCCTTCAATCCATCTCTGTAGACTCCAAACCTGGGGCCCAGGTTCCTGTGAAGCCTGTTGTGGACAGCTATCTGAAGGTATAGCCCCTCTTAAGTAGATAGAATATGGCTTTGGGTTTAGTATAATAAGATCCCCATATACCCCATATTCTATGGACTTAAGGGGGGGTCTAGAGTTCGACTTAGTTCCGGCCATACGGTACGAAATATGCACCGCGGGCTACCTCTGCCCAGACACATACCGAACGCAACAGTGCACCAATTTCAGAGGACGCTGGATGTTGCGCGTTGGTCGCGGGCGCAGAATCCGCTAAAGGAATGGTGTTCGGTTGAGTGGTATTTCATTTAGGGATACTATGGTACCCAATATAGAGTAAGATTATATCCTCCTTTTGGGTATAGTATTTTACATAATAAGGAATCGAACCCCTAAACCCAAACCCTAAACCCAAACCCTAAACATTTGTATACAAAGAATAGAATCTTACTAACGCCTTTGCCAGGCCTCATCAACGTTGCGGACCTCATGGCAAAGTCCTCAAAGTGCGCCTGCGTCCTATCTCCCGGCTAGTCTAATACCAATGGGGTTTAGGGGTTAGGGTTTGGGGTAAGTATATGAATTAAAAAACAACAAAGAATATTTAGTAACAATAGTCATTATAATAGTAAGAATGATAGCTCTTAATGTTGGCTCCCGTATTTGCTGTAAGAAAGGCTTGTGAGACAAAAACACGTCTCACGTTTCCAAAGAAAAGGTACCCGGCGGGCCAAATACCCAGTTGCCTAAAGAGATAGCCTTGGGCTGACAGCAGCATTGGCATTGTACAAAAGAGCCCGTAATTTGGACAACTACCTGCTTCGCACCTTGTTTGGAAGAGTGGCAAAGGAAATAGAAGCTTCCCAAGAAACTATGTTCGGCTCAATTTTTCCATCTTCAGAACCAAATAGACCATGGCCATCCTGTCAGGTACCAGTGATGGCTGAGGCCTCGGGGGCCCGGCCTTTGCAGAAATTAGAAGGAGAAAGCCTGCAGGTGATGCAATCTGAGCTGTCAAGAGTGCGCTGCCTGCGGCCTTAAATCTTTTTAGCCTCCCCAAAGATTGATAAGGAAGTAGCAGCAGATCACCCTAAATAGTGGCTTCCATTTGATTGCCATTATCCTTATATAATCCTTTTATAACCCCTATAACGGGATCCCGAAGTAAGTTTGGACGGCCAGGTTCTGCAGGAGTGCGCGGATGTTCTTAGAGTCAGCTATGCGGCAGGATCCTTTTGGAACTGCTGCAGCTTTTCACCGCCTTCCCCGCGCCTACGTCATAGGCCTTTGTCTGGACTTTGTTCATTCCGCGGAGAAATCCTAATCTTACCCTTACCATTGACAATGGTTTCTGCACTTCGATGCTTTTTGCTTTTTTTGCTCGCCGTCATCCGACACGATCTGGCGCGGAGCCCCATCGAGCAAAATCGAGTGGGCTGCGGATGACTTGCTCACAATCATGGCTGCGATTGTGCAGGCGTTATTGATGCGTTGTCGCTGTGGCAAAGCCAGGAGGTTCCTCGGGTCCCACGCTGATTGGCCCAGCATGTTGCCTGACATACCAGCTCCCATGAATCCCACAGGGGATTCTGCAGTCAGTTATGCTTCTGTTCATCATAGACTCCAATCTTAAGTCCCTGAACTGAAAGTATAATGACTCCCATGAAGCCTGTAGTATCCTTATAGAACCCCTATAATACCCTTATCTAACCCCTTTAGTATCCCTATATACCCCCTATAATATCCCTATATAACCCCTAAACCCTAAAACCCTAAACCCGGCAAGTTTGAAAATGTTCATGGGGCTCGTCTACGTGGGAACCGTGGAGCCACTCGAGAGACCGATGTCAGGGCCTGGAGCGTGAGCCCCAGTTTAGGGGTTTAGGGTTTAAGGGTTTAAGGGTTTAGGGGTTTAGGGGCTTGAAATCAAAAATCCCTAATAGTGGAGAATCAAATGGACAAGACAATGGAACATGAAATGGAAACTGGGCTTATATGGGGATCATGTGTGATTCAGGGTTTTTATGCGTTCATGCTTTCGAGTCTCTGTTTTATTCTGGATTTGGTAAGCGCATCTGAACATAGTTTGATAAGATTGTACGTTAGGTCAGGTCCACCCCACACTCTGCATAGGGGGGTTGAGGGTTTAGGGCCTAGGGTTTTCAATAGGAATATACGAGGACCCTAATGGAATCACCCTGATCTCTTATGGTTACTATTACTGCAGGGGGGGGTACTTAATCAGTACATCTTTAAGCAGTGAGGAGGAACTTCTTAACTGGGCGGCCCTAAACCCTAAACAGAGTTAGAATATGGGGGTTGCATGGGAGTCCGTATTCGGGATTCCGGAGGGTCCATTTTGAACATGTCTTCAATGCAGGGGGGTTTCATAAATTCGGGGTTCCTTTCAAGGCTTCCGTGTAGTAAGGATGATATTTTTTTCAGGGGTCCATTTTGGGGCCCATCATTTTTGAAAGCTACCACATGCTTAGACCGTGAAAAGCTTTCTTGGCCAGAAGATATGAGCTACTGTCAATATTCGTCTAACCAAGAAAGAGACCATTAAAGTTGGACGTAGGAGTCTTTTTGGTAGCTTAGTGTAGTCCCTAATATATTCCCTGATCATGCCCATAAATAACATGGGAAATATTGATCCCTGTAATCCCCCCTGTATATAATCCCAGTTTCCGTGTCATGTTCCGTGTTCTTTTCCATTTGTTTCTCCATTTTTGGGGTAATATCCCTAAGCCCTAATCCCTAAACCTTAAATATCCCCCTATTGGCTGTAGTTCATATGAGCCATAGTCTGAACTCCTAGCATCCCTCTTAATAAGCCCTGTACTAGGAACCCCGCATCATCCCCTATGTATCCCCTTTGCGGAATTCTGAAAATACTAAACCCTAATCCCCACACCCCAATCCCTAAACCCCAAACACTAATCCCTGAACCGTAATCCCTAAACCCCGATCCCTAAACCCTAATCCAAAAACCCGAATCCCCGAACCCCTAAACCGTAATTCCTAAACCCTAAACCCTAAATCCTACACCGTAATCCCTAAACCCTGAGCCATAATCCCTAAGCCCTAATTCCTAAACCCGAAACCCTTAAACCCTAAAGCCTACTGTAGTTCATATGCGGGCTGCAGCCTCGCAAGCGCATCCCCGCATAAGATGCTGCTCAACAACCTCATAATCCTAGTTTCCATTTCAGTTTCAATGTCTCTTCATTCGATTTGCCACTATCAGGAATGATGCTGGTAAGTATTTTTTGAAGCCCTAAACTAGACCCTAAACCCTTAAACCCTAAACCCTGGGATTCTACAGCTGTGTTCCAAACCTCTGGACACAATGCATACACCCGGTCCAAGAGCGGGATCCTGGGCTATAGTGTGTATAGGGATAATGGAGAAGAAAGCCGAAACTACTATATTATGGGTAATATAGGGATTATATTGGGGCTATATAGGAAATATATAGGGATAATCGAAAAAAGAATGGAAGCTACTATTCAGGGTTTAGGGTTTAGCGTGGTAGGGTTTCTAGGGTTTGGGGCTCAGGGGCGCCCAAACTCCTTTCTACGTCAGCTCATCTTTCAACTGGGAGCCTCCCTTTTTGTGACTTGCAGGGCACAAGGAAGAAGCGCTTCTAACAGCCGCTGAGTTAGAGCTGCTTTTTACTATGATTTTGTTGCAACGTGTGGATCCTTGGGATGTCAAGGGATCCTAGACAGTCTGCAGAAGGTGGCTGTTTTGCGAGTGCTTTTTCCGTCTCTAACAAGGCACTCTTCCAGCAACTTGTCACCCAACGTCCAATTCACGAGCTCTCGCTTGTCGGCATGGCATAGTGGAATTGTTGATAAGAGAATGCAGGATGTGACACAGGCTGCTGCAGTCGCTACTCGTAGTTGTGAACACACTGCGTCAGCATGGGGAGAGCAAGAAGTAAAGAATGTAGCCACAACAAGACTTCTGTCACAAAGTAGACGGATCTGTCAGGGTGTCGTAATGCTTTTGACGCGACTCATAAATCATGATACTTATGATTGTACGTACGCTTTGATTGCAACCTCCTGAGAACAGCTTGCCGACAGCTTGCTGCGAGGGCCACGGATCTCTGTTCATGCACAGGATATTGGGGTTGCACCCGCAGTTGCATTGAAAGCTCATTTTCTGAGATGTGAGTTTTCGAAAGTCACATAGTGTCATCTCGGTAAGTTGATCCTCAGGAGGAGAGTCTGGTAAATTCAAACAAGTTCGTGGACAAGTTTCTAGGGAGTAATCATTGTAATCGGTGCTGACAAGTCCTCCCTGCAAGAGGCAGTCACGCTCGCCTCTAACATTGCAGGAAGTAAAGCTAGCATCACACGATGCAGGCACCTATGTACTGAATCGGCAGTCCGAAGCGGTGGGCACTTTTGGTGAACAATTGTCACATCTGTACCATGGTCTAAACTCCTGAAAGGGGGTTATACAGGGTATTATATACGGGACTACGAAAGGTTATGAAGGGGGATACTAGGAGTTGAGACTATGGCTCATATACTTCTGGTTCTAGGGTTTAGGGTTCAGGGTATCAACGCAGGTGCAAAACCGTGTATCTGCCAAAGGTTTACGGGCTGAAGTTCCTACAAGATGGACCCATGAAGTTGAGAAACCTCCAACTCTTTGGGGTTTGTGCTGGGGCTTCCTACTAGTATGAGCAGCAACAGCCGCAGCTGCAACAGCTGCAGAAACACCTGCTACGCTTTCAACCCCTGCTACGACTGCTACGTTTTGCTACTACGCGCCCGCCGCCGCAACCACCACCAACACCACCAGCACAACCACCTTCACCTTCCCCTCCAGTTGCGACTGCAACCTTCACAGCAAAGCAAAACTTATTAGCAACGGCAATATTCAACGAATAACCATCATTGTCGTCGTCATCAGGACCATCAGTTGGCGGGCTAGCAATCTATTATTGCAAATGTACTACTCCTACACTCTTGTCAAAATGTTGAAGATAGCCATTCATAAGTAGTAGTTTCCATGTCATTTTCCATTATCCCAATATAACCCCAATATAACCCTAGTATTACCCCAATGGGTGCCTATATCCCTATAGCCCCTTGTGCTTGAAGTCTAACCCCTATAGATCCCCCTATATACACCCCCTATAAACCCCGAAATAACCCCTGTATCCCCTTATATCACCCCCAATATAACCCTAAACCCTAAATCCCCCAAGTACAGCTGCTGGCAATCCCTCTGTCCGACCTTGGGGCTTGGTGAGCTGTGAATAACATACTGACCACGCCCGGCTAGACGGACACCAAAACAGGCTACTGCAAGGTTTGGGTTGTTGCTCCCTTTGCAGGGGGATGGGTTCTGGGTTTAGGATGGGTTTAGGGTTTACGGTTTAGGATTGGCCTACTGGCATGGCTCCTATGATGGTTGGTCTTGTATAGGTTCTGAACTCCGCAGGCCATGTGCTAACACGCGGTCATGCCGTGTTCAATAAGGACCACTGATTCAAAACGCCCTAAGCCCTAAACCCTAAGCCCAATCTAGCGTAATCGAAGGGTTAATCCGAAGATGCAAAGTTAATGGTTTTGGGTCCAAGGATGTTGAGGCCACGAGCTTCCTGAAATTTGCGGCCACTTTTGAAGGAGACCCATAAGGGCATATGCTATATGGTAGCTTCCCTAAATAGGGGGACCCCAAGCTAGATCCCCCAATGCTATAATCCTTATTATGGGGACCCCTAAAAATATAACCCTAATTCTGGGAAACCTTAATATAGGTGTATGCAAGACTTTTGTTTTTCTAGAAATTTGATATTGGGGTTTGCAAGCGGGGGCGGGCTGAGGAGGTCTGCATCAGCCCGCCTGGATCCTAGTAAGACCTCAAGTGAGCTTGGAGTCCCTGGAAACTAAGACATACCCTAAGTTTTAGGGTCTAGGGTTTAGGGGGTTTAGGGTTTAGAGTAACTCCGCCCCACCTCCCCAATGATACATACTCCCCTCCGGTACTATCTCGAGAGTATAATAGACGATGGCTAGGTGCCTACACTGCTGGTAAGAAGGCGACTTTTTTCACTGGATCAAGGCTTGCCAAAAGGATATCATCGTACATTTCTCCGGTTCGGGCTGCCAGGAAACTGATCAGAGAAAATCTTAAGTAGACACTTCCTCTAAGAAGCTACGTGGCCTCTGTAGAAGCAATCTCCCCAGACCAGTCATTAAGGGAAAAATCTTTGAAGAACCCTAAACCCTAAACCCTAGCATAGTGCTTGCCTTGACCTACAATCCATTCTTACTTTTACCTTGGAACAGTGAGGGCAGTCAAGCCCTCATGCCGCCCCCACATCACATCTAAAAAAAGGCTGACCTGCTTTAGGGTCATTTTTGATTTTAAAGGCTAAGATCGGGAGAGCGTGACTGCCCTAGAAGGCCCAACTCTTGAAGCCAAATGCCAAACGCCATTAAGTCCAAACCCTAAACCCCAAATAAGGTAGTAATTTGCATGTTCCTTTCCATTCCTGGTGATCATCCCTATATACCCCTACGTTACCTTACATAATCACCATATCCGCTAAACCTTCTGTAAAAAAAGCGGAGGCCGCTCTCGCGGAGCTTCGACGCGATGTTCGGTCAAACGGCCACCAGGTCAGAAACCTCGGTTTAGGGTTTAGGGGTTTAGGGTTTAGGGGTTCAGGGGTTTAGGGGTTAGGGGTTTAGGGGTTTAGGGTTTAGGGGTTTTGGTTGGGTACTCCCCCCACCCAGCAACAGTCTATATTAGGGGTCCTATTGAGGGCTATATACTGTCAGTGAGGGAGGGCAGTACCCAAGGTTTAGGGTTCATGGCAGTAAGAGACACTCTAGGGGATATAGTAGAGGGATTATATTTTAGGCTTTAGGATTCAGGGTATACA
Organism: Symbiodinium pilosum; assembly: GCA_905231905.1. Taxonomy (NCBI): domain Eukaryota; class Dinophyceae; order Suessiales; family Symbiodiniaceae; genus Symbiodinium; species Symbiodinium pilosum. Next base: position 3,595 of record CAJNIZ010005595.1, on the reverse strand, counting down.
GGGATATGTAGGAATGGAAATGAGAATGGAAATTGCTTGTTCATGTAGGATTTGGTGTGGGATTCATTTTAGTAAATGTGTTGGGGAGCCTGCTTGCACATGTCCCCCTGGCCCTCTAGGTACCTTTTCTATCGGAAAGACCTTCTTTTGTTTTACTGAGGTTTAATCCCTAAACCCTAAATCCCTAAGCCCCACTCACTAAGCCCTGAGATTAAGGATGAGACGCCTTGGGCTCGACTAGGTGACTAGGGGCTACGGGATTGAGCTGTCGGGGTGTGACGGTAGGGGCTTATTGGCTTAGGCGTTGCGGCTTTAGCTGTTTTGACCCGTATGAAAGCTTCTCATGGTCCTGAGAATAGGAACAAGAGGTGATCAGGGATTATAAGAAGCATATTCATAAACTTCGGATTGGCTGTACTCGTTGCGAGAGCAGAGCTGTTGATGACAATGATGATCCTGGAGATGTTGTCGTTGAATGTAGGAAACGGGTTTAGGCAGAGTGATGTTCCTGCTTGCCTGAAGGGGTTATGTTTCTTTTGAGCTTGTGACGGCAAAGCCTATTCCTGTAGAGACAGTCGGCACGCCGCTCCGACCGTGTCCGCCTCTTCGCAGACGTGGTAGTTTCCCCTAAATAGGAGGACCCCACTACTGCATTATAATCCTTAGCTTATCATGGGGCTCCGCCAAAAAGGTACCCGTAATTTTGGGAAACGCCCCACATTGCATAGATTCCCCCAGAGCCATGTGTAGCATAATCTGGATCATGATCCCTATAAGCCCGAATATAGTCCCAGCTTCTATCGATGTTCCATCCTTCTCCTTACGTGATTCATCTACCAAGCAGCAGAATGCTTCCCAAACTCCTACCTGACGAGGCTTCGGCCCTGGAACGTCTCGTCTCAGAGTGCAGAGAGGATTTCCATGTAGGGTTTAGGGTTTAGGGATATTACCCCAAATGATATGGTGATATAATAAAGGGGATATAGTTAGAGGGGTAATTGCAAAAGAACATGGAAGCTGCTATTTAGGGGCTGCTTTGGTTTCGTGGCTTTGTGAAGCATGTTCATATTGAGAAGCAAGACTCCGATGTTCAGGGTCATGCTGGATTTTCAGCATCAAAACCCGTTTCCATTTCCATTGTCTTTTCCCTTTCATTCTCCATTATTGAGATATGTTGGGATAGAATCCCTACACTATATATTAGCTGTAGAATCCCTATGTGGCCCTTAGATAATCCCTTTTTATTGCCTTTTAGCCCTTGTAGCCTCACTCTAAACCCTAAACCCGTGTATAAACAGTAGTATCAAATACTGTCCCAGATCCCCTAAAGGATCCAAAAAATGGAACTCCCCCCAAAATGGCTCCATTACTACATTGGGGACCCTAGGAGATTATTATAAGGATCCAAGTACCTAAGAATCATATACTTACCCAAAACCTGTACTAGAATTACTATTACCCAAAACCCAAGTACCTAATTATTGGGTACTTGGACCCCTAAATCCTAAACCCTAAACCCTA
>CAJNIZ010005594.1:0-19154 GCA_905231905.1 Symbiodinium pilosum | reverse complement strand
CGTCAAATACGCGATAAGGCCCCCCTACTACTACTACTACTGCTACTACTACTACTACTACTACCACTACTACTACTACTACTACTACTAGTACTACTACTACTACTATTACTATTATTACTACCACTACCACCACTACCACTACCACTACCATTACTACCACTACCAACAACGACCAACACCACGGCACCGACTACGACTACGACAATTTATACGACTGCGACCGCGTCGGCGGCGGCAGCGACGACGTCGACAATTGTTGCGTTTGCTATATCTTCTAGCATTCCGTCTGTATTTGGGTGAATTGTCTCATACCGATGGGGACGATCGCTGCTTTTGTCTTAGATTTAGGCAGCATCCATCGATTTCAGAATTGCTGACCGAGCCAGCCCTTTCCACAGCAGAGCAGCATTGCAGACACATGCATGCAGTATTCTTGTTGCACCTGTGAAGCAGGCCAAGACACCCCAAAAACATGCGCAACATAAGCAGTCGTGATTGCTGTCTTGCTAGATGGCATGGATGCGCAAAGCTACAAAGACCACTGCCTCATCATCATTGGGAGTGGCAGCGAGGCTGATGAATTGCTTGCTCGCAGGCGGCTGGCTGCTGGAGGTCGTTTGGTGCATGTGCTCACCGAAGGCGTAAACGATCCGCGTGTGGCAGTTCGTGCCTTCGAGTCTTTTTCTGGCTGCTTCTTTTGGCAACTGGGATGCTGTTAAGATACCCTAATGGGGAAACTATTATTTACTATGTAGACCCACTATGGTAACTTGATTTAAGTTCCTTACCAGCAACCCAGGCAACCTTTGCGGGGGGCAAAATGTAGCAGCTTCGGGAAGCGACTGGGCCCCAGCTCAAGCACGTACTGGACAAAGATGGGTCCCGATGCCATGGCTCTTCAAAGCAACCAGCGGCTGCAGATATTCAAGGCCGGGGGCGGCCTGCGCCACCTCCGGATTCTAGATGAAGAGGGTAACATTGAGGCGGCGATGTCCGGAGAAGTGATTCTAAATCCTGACTTGATCTTGGCAAAACAGCTTGATGTTGAAGTGGTCAATGTTGACCTCCAGCCATGCGGCATGTTCTCTTGGCGCTATCTGCTTTTTGCTGTGATGCTGGTTCTGCCGTGTCACACCCTGCGATGGATCGCTTCCACACTGTATGAAAAAGATGCGCAGCCAGGTCCCGGAATTTTACGAAAATCAGATGACGCGACCTGAGGTATCCCCTAACAGCCTTAAGACTGCTAGCAAGCAAAACAAGAAAACAGGTGACCTGCTATGGTGGAGGTCACCGGTGATAACCATCAATGGCACAGCTTTGGCTGTGTGGGGTCTGGCAGAGATGTTCCATCCAACTCTAGTTGGTGAGTTGCCTTCGCACCTTTGCCTGTTAGAAGGTGGCCTCTGGGAGATTCCCACAATGAGGGGTCCCTCTAAGGGGTCCCCATGATGAGGACTAGAGTATGTTGGGGTCTATATTGAGGTCCCTCTGTGTAGGGAAATTACCATATGACCTATAGTCTAAACGGGTTATAGAGGGGATTATATAGGGAACTAATATAGGGGATATTAAGGGGGATACTAGGAGTTTAGACTATGGCTCATATGAGCCTGGAGAGGATTTCAGAGGCAAAGTCAAGGAAGTTTCTGACTCTGTTCTGATGGAGTGGTGGCAAAGCTTGCTTGAGATTCATATATGAGGTATAATTTAATTACTCCTTAAAGGGGGGTTACATAGGGGAATATTATAGGGGTTTAAAGCATGATACTAGGAGTTTAGATTATAGCTTATATGTGGGCTCTCATCAGACTTTCAGGGTTGCCTGCATCTGCCACTGTCAGCACAATCTTGATGAAACTTACTTTCAATAGCAGCGGCACAATCGCAGGAACCAGGCTTACTAGGGTTCGGGGATTGCTGAGGCTTGTGACGCATGTGGCATATGCCGTCATATTGGGGACGACGATGGCTGTATGTGGGCTGCTACAGTTGTCCGACATGCTTTGTGCAGTGGCGGGCGTTACAAACCTGTTCATGCTTGGTTGCCTGCCGATGTATTATATCACCCGCTCCAAGTATCCACAGCGCAGATTTTGGTCTTGCCTTCGATGGGCAATCAGCCAGTTCCTGGCAACTGCAGGCACTGCCGTGCTGACGACCAGCATCGTTTTGGTATATGTTTTCATGCTGGCTTCACAGCCGCTCATGGCCAACCTTTTCTTGCCAGTGGCCACGGCATTGGCAGAGATTGGAGTGGTTCTATACTCCAGCCTTAGCTACCGTTGGCTGGTCGTTGCAAAGCGCCCACATGTCCCAGGTGACTTACTGGCGATTAGTAGGGAAGAAGGGGATGCAATCCCTATAGAATCTCCATATTATAGTCATATAATCCCCATACTATATAACGCCTACATGGGGGTTTCCCAAAATTATGGGTACCTTTTTGTGGGTCCCCATAATAAGGACTATAGTTTTTTTTGGGGTCTATATTTGGGTTCCCCTTATTTTGGGAAAGTACCATATACTACATTCCTCTATTCCCTAGTGACCACCAGTTAGGTGATATGACCGCGCTGGCAGTCCCCGGCATGCTCATTGCAGCGCATGCTCTGGCGCAGTCGGTGCGCCTGGTCGCCCTGTGGACAGGGGCCGTGACTGGGCTTCGTGCTTAGCTCAACGGATCCTAAGTACCTATAAGGGAATACTGACCTAAACCCACTTCTTTTATTCCCAATATAGAAGCCTTACTTTGTACCATATACCTACTCAGGATCCTTTGGGTAGCAGATGTTGAAGAAACGGAATGCAGGGATCATGGTTGGGGGCTCTATAGGGACTTAACATGGGGTCCTATAGAGGCTAGCATTGGTTTTTATGGGGACTAACAGAAAGATCCATTCCTACCCTTCCCTACGAACTACTCGTGGAGGTGAGATCAGGCAGCTTCCTGTGGATCGTGAGCGCTGTTCTGACCCTCATACTGAACATCCTCTCTCGCCTTGGGTGGATGCGTTACTTGCTGTTCCAAGGTGCCAAGAAGCTCCTAGGCGTTCGGCTGGCCGTCGCTGCTTTTGGGCCCACTAGCTGGACAAAGCTGCATGATGAGATGAAAGTCTATTGCGGATACATCCGCTTCATCGAGCCCCTAGCTTTGGCGGCTTCCAGAGCCATCGTGTATCGTGACATCTCACTCACTGGACCCAAGGCACCGGCCTTCAACCCCTCTGCCGCCTGCGCCTTGCTCGTTCTTCTGGTGCTTGAGGCTTTGGAGGATGCCGTTGTGATCCACGAGCTTCTGCCGATGAGCCCCATCCCAACAGAGCTCCTCGGTACTCCAGTAGTACCCTTAAAGGGATTTACAGGGGTTCTATGGGGGAAATATAGGTGGATATAGGGATTTAGGGTCTTGGTACCCCAGATTTACACTTTTTTTTCTTTGTATTTTGAGGTCTCCTTATTAAACTGAACATTAGGAAAAAGGGTACCCTTCTTATTAAGCGGTGGCTGGGCAACCTAGGCTCCTGGATGCCAGGCCACCACAAAGTAATGCTGACCCAAGCGCGCTGATCAGCGTGGAGATTCGGCCGTCCAGCCCAACACAGGCCATCAATTACGTAGTCCAGTTCTCAGTCTGGCTTGGGGAATGCGCCTGGCATCCTAAACCCTAAGCTCTAAATCCGAAGCCCCTAAAACCCTAAACCCCTCCACCCTGAATCCCTAAGCCCCCAAACCCTAAACCTGTAGACCTTTAAACCCTATATAAACGGATTGGCGTCAGGATCCGTGGCGCCGGGAAGAGCTCAACGGCAAGGGTGCGTTGAAACGCATCTTCACGCAGGGCTCCGGCGTTGTGGCCAGCCACTTACCCTACTGGGGGTATCCATGGTTTAGGGGCTTAGGGTTCAGGGGCTTGGGGTAGCAAGGAACGAAGGAGTGGACCCTGGTAGTAGTCCCTGTATATAGTCCCCAAGAACAATAGTTTCTGTTTTCTTTTCCATTAGCCTGCTTTGTTTCTCCATTTGTTTCTCCATCGTAATTGCTCCTTTTCATTTTCTGCTTCCGTTCCTTGAGCCCTGAACCCTACATATCCCTACGCTAGAGCTAAATTTACATATTCCTGGAGCCCCTAGCAATTACTACCCTATACCCAAAAGCCTAAACCCTGAACCCTTACTCATTGCAGTTGGAGGAAGGTCTCATTAAAAAACTAAACCCATAAACCACTAGTGGTTTCCCTTTGCTACTCAGTGGCAAGGTCAGCCCTCTGAGCTGCTGGACCACAGCCACGCCTTTGGACGGCGGCGGATCTCCTTGCGTTCACGCGTACGGCAGTGGCTGGGGCAGGACAGGCTTGTGAAAAAAAATCTACCAGTCAAGTTATATACGGGTTATATGGGGATAATCGTGTTATATGGGGTTATATAGGGGATAATAGAAAAGAGAATGGGAACTACTGTTTAGGGGTAAGTCTAGCGTGCCGCCTCTCTCTTTCTCTGGCTGTCTCCCTTTCCCTGTCTCTCTCTCACTCTCTCCGTCCATCTCTCGCTCGCCTGCTCGCTGAATCTGAGCAGGAAAGGGATGTGAATCCAGCATTGATTCTCCACGGTCTGAGAGAGACGCTGGGCGCAGATAGTTTACGACGGTTTCGAGAGGGCAGGCTTTGCACGTGTGACGTACCCTGCACTGCTAAGGACACAAACCGTTCAATCCAGGACATCCATACTTTCCGCGCCGTTTTCCATTTTAGTTTTCCATGTGGTGCCTTTACGGTAGTTTCCTGTTGTTTTTGTTCTCCATGTCTTCTTTCTCTGCACAATCCAAAGGGCCCAAGGGCGAGCTTCAAATATTGATCATTATCCCCAGAAGCTTTTATTTGCCCCCACCCTAAACCCCAAACCCCTAAACCCCTTGACCCTATCAAATCCCGAAACCCTTTCAATTCCATGTTCTTCTTTTCTGATCTCGTAGTATCCACTATATGAACTCTAGAATTCAGGCCCTGAGCCGAGTATCCTGAAGACCGTGAAGTAATGTATATAGCCCCATATATCCCCCATAAGCCCCTACTAAATCCTGCTTATATAAATATATATATATATATATCTGTTTATGTGTGTATATATATACAGATATTCCCTTAACCCCCTAAACCCCTGAACCCTGAAGCCTAAATAAACCCCAAGTGACCCAAGGGCGAGTTTCAAAGGGCAGCTGGCCGCGGTAGCAGTTGTTTGTGAGTTCACGCTGGGGTGGCTGGAGGCTTCACCGGATTTATCTGAGGGTTCGGCGATTTTGGGCTTTAGTAGGGATTGTAGGGTTTGGTAGGGATTTTGGGGTTTCGGATTTAGGGTCGGCTGGAGTCTTTTGGAGTCCTATTATAGCATGGTGTTATATTGGGACTCCAGTTTTCGGAAACCCCTTAATGGTGTGGTGGCAGATTTCTTCAGTCGGCGTTTTCGCCCAGTCCCTTCGCAGGCGCAGTTTTTGAAGTTCGAAGGTCGGGACGTCTGGAGGGACCAAAGCATCGACATGTTAACAGCTATCGCTGAGGCCATTTTGAAGTTCAATTGCTGGTGACACCTGCACTTGATGCGTGAAGATGCGCGACACGCTTAGATGCATAAGGGCCAGCCGCATGGGGTTTAATTAGTGTTGTCTGGTTCGAGGCCCTGTCAGAAGGGTTTTGGGGTGATGGCAAGCAACGCTCCCCCGAAACCCTGCAACAACTGATGAACAGAACATCCTATGCACAAAGTGGAGCGACGGCCAGCAAGCCCAAACGCACTGACCCCGAAGCACCCTTTCAATGCTCAAGCTTTCGGGTTGTGAGTAGTGAATGAAGGAAGGGAAAAGAGCATGGAAACTACCATAGGGGTTCGTGGAAGAAAACACGAAACCACTATAATATACAGGGCCTACTATAGTGCTCCATTCCACCAGCCAGCAAAAGGAAAAGGGTTGATAGTGGCCGACGGGGGCAGACCCTGAACTGCACAGGGAATGACGACCAGAAAACTTCGAACTGTAAAGGCATGCTGGCCAAAATGCCCCAAGCCGCACAAAGGGTGACCCCTCATATGTCCCAGCAAGAGTGATTCCAAACGCACGCGTCGCCAGTGATGAGTTGGTTGAACGCCAGAGTCAAGTATTTTGCCTGCCCGACAGTGAGGATTGAGTTCAGGGTGCCTTCTGCGGCTTCCAATTCTTGGTACAGAGGGACTCTCCGAAAAGGATCCCTACTGTGTTGGGAGCCCTAAAGCCTGCACACTTGTGTCTACATTCCCCTGTATACCCCATATACCAGTATCTATACCCCCATATATCATATCTCCCTGAAATAACCTGCTTTAAAGGTAGCGTCAGTCTTTGGCCGGAGGCAACACTGGGTGCAGGCTTTGCAAGAGGCCTTTGCGAGACCGGCGGACGCATGGCATATTCTGGATGGCTGTCAAGGACCTTAGATTAGGTTACTAGAATAAGGAAACCCTATTATTCACTACATACCCATACTATGGTAACTTTATGTAAGTTCCTCAACAGCAACCCAGTATTTGGGATTTAGGGTTTACCTTGCTCAAGTGGCTGTGCATGTGGGAAACTGTCCGAAATGGCAGTCGTCGGGCTTTGGAATTACAACACTTTAGCCGGATTTGATTCACTACCCTGGACGTTATGTGAACTGAAGCATGGGCGTTGCCCAGGCCCAATCACGACGATGACACGATGTGGGTATATGGCGCAGGCAATAGCCAAAACGGATAAGCTGAGGTTTCTGTTCGCTAAGCTTTTGGGTGAGACTTTCCATTCTTCTGGGGTGCTGTGTACAACTTGATTTGAGTTGCTATATTGGGGAAGCCCTACCCATATTATGGTAAGTTAACTTAAGTTTCCCAACAGCAACCCAGTCTTTCTGGTGAGCCTTCGGCTTGCATGCATTGAAGAAGACTGCCGGTCAGAGATCAACATGCTAGGTCCCTCTCTCATTAATCATTTGAGATATTGTCTAAACTCCTTAAAGGGGCTTATAGGAGGGATGATATAGGGGATTATTACAGGGGTTAGTACGGGGGATATTAGGCGTGAAGATTACAGCTCATTTGGAACCCATGTCATGTCTGTTTGCTACAATCTTTGGCAAAGATTTTGTATGATCCCACTGACATTCTCGTGTTCGGGACGCTGTTGCAATCCGCCTCCCAGTTGCTCGTCAGCACGAGGAATGCCCCTGCCAATGAGGCGACCGCACCATAGTATTCGCCATACGCCTTAAACCCTGAATAACGGTTTCCATGTTCTGTCCCGTTATCCCTATATAAGCGTCTATTATACTCCCAATGATAGCTACCCCCATTCACTACTAACCCTAATTGCTTCAAGAGGCCTTCGTAAAGCAGCCTAGAGTATATCAATACATCTGGTATATGAGCCATAGTCTAAAGTCATTGAAGAGAGCTATATAGCGGAGTATACAGGGTTTAGGCTGGAGATTATATAGGGAACTATCATAGGGGTTATTAAGGGGGATACAGGAGTTTAGACTATAGAGCTCCTCCTATGTTTGCGTGCCAGGATTTCGAGACGCTAGTCCGGGGCGATATAACCTTACTCTATACTGGGTACTAGAGTGTCCCCATTTCACCATACGATTCATCTGATCACCAAATCGACTCCTACTTTTTAGAAGCTATAAACATTGCTTGTCCCTGCAAATCCTGATTTAACCCAAAAAAACATATTCCGGCAAAAGGAGGCCTTAATTTTTGAAGCACAGATTTCGCAGCAAGTCCCCATATACCATTATATAACCCAAGCCACGAAATCCTAAATACCCCCTTTAAAATGGGTTCATTTTCAAGGAAATGCATCCTATGTAAGCCGAGGAGATCTAGATCCTGGGCTGCTGCTGTGGCGACCCGTGCCCTTTCAATGTTGAGGACCGTGGGTTTGGGGTTTAGGGCGTGGGGGTTTGGGAGAGGGAGAGAGAAAGAGAGAAGGTGGGGGCTTGGAGTTTAGGGCTTAGGGTTTAACAATTTAGGGTTCAGGGTTTGGAGGGTTTTGGGGTGTTGCCGGCGTGCGTGGAAACAAAGATTCAGTGGATGCTGAGAAGGCTGCGTGGCCCCAAGTGCCTCATCTGGATTGCTGTTGCGGAATTACGTTACCATAATTACTGGGTATATATCTATGGTGATTAATGTGGTTTCCCCAATATAGTAACTTAAATTCCTTAACAGCAATCCAGTTAGTCTATTCCTTGCAAAGCGTGGGGTTCCAGCAGACTCAAGAGGTATGGGGTTTTGAGGGCTAGAATACCCTAAGCCCTAGGCCCAGTATTTCTTGAGGCCACGACCCCTACCAACCTGTCTGCTACAACTCGACCAGGAAGAAAGTCATGATTTCGGCTGAGTTTCTGTGGTTCCTTTCTTGGCTCCCTTTTCGTCGCCTTTTCTCTATGGTTGCTAGGTAAGTAGGAAAATACTCAAGTTAAAAGCTTGTTGCTGCTAATATCGATAACAGAAGTGTTTCGTACCATGCCTACTTGGACCTATCCCCCACAAACCTTCATCTGTATATATTTGCCCAGTTGTGATTTCATGCTCCATCTTCCTTTCACTTGGACACTTCCACGAGCGCGCACCCCCCAAAATCCTTAAACCGTATAGTCCCCCCTGAGTAGATAGAATATGGCTTTGGGTATCTTATAATAAGATCTCCATATATACCCCATATCCTATCTACCTAAGGGGGACTATAAACACATAAACATTGTCTGGCTTGAGCCCTGAGGCCGAGAACCGCGGGCCACATGGGGCACTCACTCATTGTTTTTCACTTCTGAGAGATCAGAGTAAGGATACGTTTCCAAAAATGTGGGGCCCTTCGTATGAGAATCCCGACTAGAAGGCCTATCCTAAACCCTAAACCCTAAGTTTTTGGGGCGTCCATATTCGGGCCACCCATTTGTGGAAACTAGCCGCCTTTTCTGAAGCCGCAGGGCCACATCCCAAGATGACTCTACTAGCTGTAAATAATCCGTAAGGCGGAACCCCATCATCCCCTGCTACTCCCACTGCTGACCCTAAATGCCCCCTATTCTGTGAATCACACGTTGGAAAAAGGAAAACAATATTTGCAGATGTTAGGGTTTAGGGCTATCATATGGATATTTCCCAAAACTAGGGTCCCTTTTTGGTACCCCTGAAGATTAGGTGCCGCAACATAATCTATGAACAAAAGGGGCCCATAATTTTGAGGACCACCCATATGGGTGAATGGTCCCTTTTTGGATCCTTCTTATAATACGGCACCTAATATTTAGGGTACCCAAAAAGGGCCCACAATTTTGAGAACCACCCATATGTCTATGCAAGAGGGAAGGCCTTAGTCTCAGCGGTGGAGTTGTAGCTCCTCTTGGGCCACCGCGCGTGGCCAGAAGCCCGAGCCCTAAACTGAGGCTTCTTGTTTAGGGTTTATCGAGACCCTCCGGTATGGCAGTTTTTGTGGTCCAATTAAGAAGCCTAACGCAAAAAAGCCATTCCAAACCTCAAAAGGAATTACACCGGAGGGTCCCGGAGTTTAGGAGCATGCCGTCAAGCGTGCGCTGAAGCAGAATGCGATGTCAGGAATCTTCGGAAATCTCCTTACGGGTGGTTAACAGGGAATTGAGGAATGGGTCCATACATCAGAAACACCCACAACATAAGCCTTCAGCATTGTGCCTGCAACCCACATTCCTCAAGTCCCAGTGAACCACGACTAAGTCTCAGATGTCGAGGCTCCCTGAGCAAGTTTGAAGTCCAGATTGTCCTCAAGAGTGTGGACCCATTAGGTTTGAATAGGGGCTTAGGGGTTTAGGGCTGCTAGGGTTCCTAGGGGTCCTAGGCTTTAGGGTTTAGAGGCCATTGCAAAGATGTGCACATGTGGGTGATGCAGCGCATGCGGAACTCAAAGTTCAGAGGCTGCACGGATCCAGACTCTTCTGGGTTGCTGTTAAGGAACTTGAATTAAGTTACCATAATGGGTATATATGGTAAATAATAGGGTTTCCCCAACATAGTAACGTAATTGAAGTTCCGAAACAGCAACCCAGTCTTATTTAGACAGTTGCAGTAGTGCTTCGTTGAACGAGCAGGCACATTGCCCTTCGGGTCAGTTTGATTGCAGACTTGGGATCCCTAGACCTTAAACAGTATATTATAGTATATAATGGTATATTATAGTAAATTTTCGTATAATAAAGTATCCCCTATTTTGGGAAACTACCAGAAAGGGAGTTCTGCAAAGCCCTGGCTGCAGTACCTTCAAAGATGGCCGCTGCTTGCTTATGTCAAGCGGTGTTCCCACAGGCTGGGAGGAAATATTTGTTAACTTCTGCGGCACCCTGTTTGGTGAGAAGGGGTCTTTGCCAGCAGGCTGTTTGGGTGGATTTACAATAGACCGTAACCTCTTAAGATCACAATTCATTGCCGTCGTTTTTAGTCTTTGGAGGTAGTGATATCTTATCTGCGTTCATCCAAGTATCCGCGGCGCTTGAATTCGTAATGGCGTTGTCGGAATTAGTTTTTGTCTGATTCGTCGGGGCCTGCGAGCTTGAGAACAAGAGCCCTCGAGCAATCGTCTGGAAGCCAAAATCGTAGTTACTATAATCTTTAGTAAAGGGATCCCCAAAAGGTGCTCCTAATCTTGGGAGGCTCCCAAGAATTTGGGTATTTAGTTCACATACCTCACAGCTGTAGGCTCCTTAAATTGTGAATCTCGACCCCTAGGAATCAGGGTTTTCTTTATCAACAGCATTAGCTGAGTTGCTGTTAAGGAGCTTAAATTAGGTCACCATGCTATGGGGATATGGGCATATAGTAAATAATAGGGTTTCCTGATTATAGTAGCTCAGTTTCAGTTCCTGAAAAGCAACCTAGATTTGAGGCAGAGTTTGGATTTGTTTACTTTCCAGTACCCAGTCTGCTTTGGGTGCTGATGCAAAACAAGGTGCCGCATTCTCCTAGCATACTCCGATGGATATCGCAAATCTATGACCTTAGCTAAAGCTACCTTAAACCTTGGGAAAGATGGTGCTCTAGTGTACTAACATGCAGGATTTTTAGTATAAACACTAGTGCTGCCCACCTGTGCTTGGCGTGTGCGACCGGGGTAAGGAACAACCCAAGTCATAACTAGGTGTTATCCGATAGCTTCTTGCTATGGATAAACTTTGTTTCTTTGTGATATACCTACCTGTTTCTTTGGATGCTGCCCACTGGTAGGTAACAGCTGCATAAGAAGTGTAATAGGAATACATAAAGCTCTTCAATATCCCCCCTACTATAGGCTGTTACTCTTTGGGGGTAGTGCCCAACCTGAGCCCTGAGCCCCTAAACACTAAACCCTCAAGCCCATATAAACTTACCATTACTTAGGGTACCCAAATTTCCTTAATTCTTACATTTTAAAAACTGCAAGAGTTTAACTTCAAAATGACCCCCGAAACCCTAAGTAATGGTGATAAGCCTCATCCCGAAGCACTAAGCCCCTAAACCCTGTTTGGTACTAGCTGGGGGCAGTACCCAATACCACTACCTACCTGGCTTGAAACGCAAATCGCCTAACCCTCAATAGCCACATATATACCCCATGTACCCCCCTGAATCCTCTTTAAACCTTAAACCCTGAACTTTGGACGCAAACCCTAAACCCTAAATAGCCTTATATACCCCCCTATATCCCGTTTCAACTCTAAACCCTAAACTTCGGACGCAAACAATCGCCAGGCTTAATAAGTGGCAAATCTGATGTCAAGCTCCCTACTCGCAGAGTGCGATCAGGTTGCCTTTGCCCTTTTCCTAGGGATCCAAGTAGACAAGTAAAATCAGCGTTTAGGGCCTTGGGATTAGGGTTTAGGGTATTTGGTAGTTTCCCTGAAGCCTGCCAATGTTGTTTACATTGGGCTATTTGGCGATTTCCCAACACTGGGGATACCATTTTGGGGGTCCCTATAATAAGGACAATAGGATGCTAGCTTAGTGCAGTGTTTGTGGATTTTGTACATAGGACAGTAGTATTTTGGATCCCTAGGGTCTTGAAATGGTGTTAAACACCAGAAATAGCTCCTCGTAGAGTTTTTGGCTAGATGGAAAGTCGTCAAACTGATGCCTTCATGGGAGTACGTAAAGTTTGGGTACTGCCCCCACTCTGTAACGGTTGGACAGCTTTTGTAATACAATTATGTCTAGCCCTTAGTATGACGCCTAGTATAGACTGTTACAGCTCGGGGGCAGTACCCAACCTGACTAAACCCCTAAACCCCAAACCCCTAATTCTTAAACCCTAAACCCATAAACCTGAACCCCCTAATCCCTAAAGTATTAAAGAGATGTACGTGGTGGGGGCCCAAGTCAGAGACCATGCTTCTTACCAACTGCCAACATGGACAGAAGCTGTAGTCTATTTTGGGTTGCTGTTAAGGAACTTAAATTAAGTTACTATATTGGGGAAACCCTATTATTTACTATAAATATCCATTATGGTAACTTAATTTAAGTTCCTTAACAGCAACCCAGTATTTGCCTCTTGAAGGTGATTTAGGGATTCGGGTTTAGCTGCTATTTAGGCTTTCGGGTTCAGGGTTAAGGGGTTGAGGTCTCCACAGGCCTTTAAGATGCGCAGCGCTGATGGCTGGTTGTTGCTGGACAGAAACTTGAGTTTTCTCCCTAGTCAGGTGTTATGCTGGCGCTTCTTCACCCTAAGCTCTAAACCTTAAGCCCGAATGCGTTACCTTTAGCAGAAGTATTTCCCATAATAGGGGGGTCCCAATATAGACCCCAATATACTATAATCCTTAGTACAGGGAACCCCCGAAAGACGTCGTCAGGGCTGTGAATCCCCCTGATCGCAACCAATTCCCTATTTACGCAAGGGGCCTTGATTGCCCGACGAGTTGCATTAGATCACTAACTGCATCTAACGCTGATAGTCAAGAATTCGGTCGGCTCAGTTGTCCAGATGCGAATCCACCCCTCATTATTATCAATACTACGATTATTACCATGATTAGCTTTATTACTGTCATTATTTCTATTATTACTATTACAAAGACATTCACCACTAGCCTTGAGTTGGTCGCCATAGTGCTCTTGCTCGCCTGCCGCTTTGGATGTAAATGCAAAACAGCCCCTCACTGTCCCCAGTACTCGCTGTTCAGGGGGATGCTGCATGGCCCTTGGGGATACGGTTCGGTCTGGGAGGTTGTGTTACTAGGAGCGTGCTGTGGGGGATGAGGAGGGTTGTGCGCCATGCTTGCCACAATGACTTTACCCAGGCAAGTTATCGCCTGCCCTTTTGCATGCCCGGGTTGAACCGATCCAAGGCCTCTTCAAGTCGTGTAGATTGCCTTCATCCCGTACGCTCGTTCTGGCGTAAACTAGCGAGGTTGCGCGAAGGTTTTTGGAGTTTACGCCTACATACTCGGTGTGTCAATTATTCCAGTTTGAAACTTTTTGCTGTACCACGAGAAGGCAAACGAACATAAGAGGCAAAGATTTAAGTGATCTTACGGCTCAGGTTTTGGATCTGGCGGGCCATGGCCTAGGAGATTTGTGGGGGTTTAGGGTCTTTTGTAGAGGCCAACAAGACTAGGCTTGGAATGTTTCTTTAGAGATTGCAATGTGTCCCTCAGGCCCAACAACTCTAAATGCTTCTCGAAAGGCTTGTCAGGACCTCCCACTTCGAGCCCCCAACCAAAAACTATTAGTGGATTTCCAAGAATCCGGTGTGAAGTATGTCGGGCCACCCTAATTTTGTGGAATGACCATTTAGCATTTCCAAGCTTCCGCATACTACCTTGAGTTGTACAGCAACGAATGACGCCGACGCAAGATTGGTCAGCAGTTCGCAGTCGTTTTGTCATATGTCAGCCGAACACCATACCCTTTCTTTATTCTTGCATGTTACTCACAAAAGTATAACCGAAAATGGAAGCACAAGCGAAACTCATCCCTCATGGAATTCTAGATTTCTCTAGCGAAAGTCCATCAGAGCTTTGTGTAGCGCAAGCTTGCACCGGTGATGGGATATTCGTTCAGCTGTTCGGCTTTCTGCGCTGGATGGCGCAGTCACTGCGAGAGTGAGGCATGTTGACTTGTAAACGGTGCCAGCATTGGTAGTTTCCCAAAATAGGGGGACCCCAATATAGATCCCAATATACTATAGTCCTTATTATGGGGACCCCTACAATGGTACCCCGAATTTTGGGAAAGACCTATATAATGCTTGACTTGAGAGGCCCTTTGATTCTGTCATCAGAGCCGCGAGTGTCATCCTGTCGAGAAAACTTGATCTGCCAATGGGGTTCAGCTGCTGCTTGGATAGATGATCAGCTGCTGTATGGTTGGTTATTTTCGAACTGAGCAAACGGTTCGTGCAGTGCTATCAATGCTTCAGAATATCTGCCTAGTCAATGACGCCTCAAACGGGACTTCATATAGACCTTTGATACCTGCTCCCAAGTACATATGGAACGCATACACACCCCTGTGAAAAAGGTCCCACGGCAGACCCCTGACCGAAAGCGAACTACACTTGGCCTCATGGAGACTTTGTGCTGTTCTGGAATGCGTGAGGTTTCCAACTTTTAAGCGAAATTTGGGAACCGTAACTTGTCTGTATGTCGAATCAAGGTCTGCCAGATGAGAGCAGATGACTGGCATCGCGCAGTGCAAAATGCATGAAGCTGCTAGGCGTTGCCATGCCCTAGCCTTCCAGGGAATGGTCAGCATTTTCCAGGCCGTCCTTGTGGCAGCACCGGCCGAGCTTTCATGGGAGTGCTCATTCGGTGCCCATCTACTCCCCAGGGTCCATGCATGTTTTGTGGTGTTGAGCCGCTTTGTCCTCCGCCATCCCCGTGCTCAAAGTAAGGACCTTTGTGAAATTGCCGTTTCGAACTGTAGGACATGTTTTCCTGCGACAATCTGTTTGCAGAGAAGATTAGCCGGGCGTACGATTTTGTTTCAAGCGCTGGGTCGTATTCTATTTGATTTACGCACGAGATCGTAATAAATAATGATCTGAGAAATGACAAAATGAAAACTAGTATCCATAATAAATCATAATCGTTATATCAAATTTGAAATCGCGTAATAGAGAATCCAGCGCTTGAAATTAGATCAAAATCCTTGATCTTATAGAAAGTACCATAAGATATAGAAACGAATGCTCATAATAAATCTCAGATATCTCAAGATTCATATCTAATGCCTTTTAGAAATATTATGATATATTTTTGCGATATCGAATTCCGATTTTCGAATAAGTCGTGAATTTGATATTTTCTGAAAAATATATATATACATTTCAAATGAATTTCTTATATATCTAGAGGCAAAATTTTCTATGGTCAAGCGTATTAAATCGATAAATGCCGTTGAAATTAATTTAGCAAATGAAGGTATATTTATTGAGGATGATGGATCTTTTCTATCAAATAAGGATGTCGTATTATAGATATAATAAAAATTTGTATTATCGTTAATTGATTTAGAGCCTGATATATTAAGGCATATACGGGTATTTAGTTTTGCGCTATGAGATATCTCTCACGACTAGCGTTCTATTTTTTATTGATATTGGTTCTTATATATTTTCTTAGTTCATATGAAATAGCGATTACGATTTATTATAAGCATAGATTTTTCTTATATCTTGAGATATTCAGCACGGAAGAAGGAATATATTTTTATTAGAAGGATGAGATATTATATTTTTCTATATGACGCATCAGTCAAACAATACGATCTATTACGATCATTCGATTATGAATCTTATGATATCATACAGAAATCATGAGATTATAACGATTATTTGCGATATAAATTATTCAATTCATTTCGGGCAATAGATGTCTTTTATCATTATATGCAGGGAATATCGACCATTAGATTTTTATTATATACGATATAAAAGAAATTATTTCTTATGATATCGATTTTATATCTCGTTATAGCATATAGGAGATAAGTAATACGATATTTCATAAATATTAGATTCTTCTTTTTCTAATTTCTAATATGATTCAAGAGATATGATTTGATGAAGATATTGGATTTTGAATCTTATCATCTCAAATCAAGAAGAATGATTTATTACGGATTCTAGATTCTGATTCTTATAATTTTTCTTATATCATCATCGATTTCTTATATTATCTGATTCAAGCGCCTCTGCATCTTATGATCTATTCGGGATAAGGAATACGATTTCTTTTAAGATTGGGTCCTGCATCTTGATGATATAAATAGATTAGAGATAAAATTTTTGATGGATTTGGGATTCTGCGTCTTTTGATATTATATATGGTCTAAAAATTACGATTTGTTGCGGAGATTAGATTTTATATATTCTGATATTCCGCACGAGATAAAGGATACGATATTCTATAGATATTGGATTCTATTTCTTATGATCTCGTATATATGACGCAGGGAATCGAATCGATTCAAATATTGGATTTTATATATTCTGATAGCACGTACGAATTACGGATCATTGGGATTTGTATCTTGCGATATATTATGGAAGTCATGCGGCATGCTTTGCATTTTTTGCTAATTCTATGAGAAGATGGCGAATGATTTCTTAACGGAAATTGATTCTATTTTCTGATATAATAAAAAGATAAGAAATAGGATTTCTCAAGAATAATATATGATATTTATTTTGATATCATATACGAAATGAAGGAAAAGATTTCTTTCAGATATTAGATTCTATAATTTTGGATCATAAATGAGATAGGAAATACGATTTATTTCGGATTTTGATTTTATATCTTATCCTATATTTTTCAATAAAATAAATAGGAATTATTCAGAAATATTGAATTCTGGATTTCAATAAATCATTCACGCTATATAGATACGAATTATTGCGGATATTGATTTATATATCTTATTCTATCCCGCAGAAATTAAAGCAGATGATTTGATTCGGATATTGGGATTAGATCTTAGGATATCTCATATGATCTAATGGAATCGATATTTCATAGATATTGATTTTATATCTTAAGAGATCTCATAGAAATCAATGAGAACGATGTGAGATAGATATTGAATTCAATATTTTCTTATGATATGCACGCCATAGGAAGAATAATTTATCATAAGATTGAATTCTATATCTCGTGATATGATAATTATAGATATCAGGCTCTTCATTTTCTGATATCATATATCAGGCAGAGGGTTTCAAATTCTTATGCATATTATTTTCTATATATTGGGATATCAGATATGATTTAGATAGCATAATTTATCATGGATATTGGAATCTGCAATCTATTATATCGTCCAGAATATATGAGAAACGATTTGATATGAATATGATTTTCTATATCTTATATATATAAAAGCTAGAATTTGATACGAATATTAGATTCTATATCTTATTATATTGATTGGGAGATGATGGATTCTTTTGGGGATATTGGGGCCTTCTTCTCCTGATATCATATGCAATATATACGATTTATTTTATTTCGGATATTGGATAGTAAATCTTCTGATATCTTATCTAAGAAATGAAATAGCTATGATTTATCACGTATATTGGATTCTATATCTTATGATATCTCATATGAGATAATGAATATGATATATTATGGATATTCGATTCTATCTATTTAGATATGATAAACGAAATAGGATATTTTTCTGACGCAAATCAGAAGATATGATAATTTATAGATATTGAAATATTGAATCGTTTTGAAGAAATTCTTTTGAATGATTTATTATTGAAGAAAATATTCTTTTATTTGCCAAAAAATTGATTTCATTTCTAGATTTATATATCTGATCATATTATCTTCCTTTTCGTTGCCCGAAGAAGTTCGCAGCAAAGATAATCCAATCATGAAATACGATGATAAAATTCGGGATATTTCAATCATATTCTCAAATGAAGATTTAGATTCTCAGATCATTCTTTTTCTTTTGATTTTTATTCCTTCTTCTATTTTCCTTATTCTATCTTCTCTCCTCTCTCTTTTCTTTTCTCTCTTCTTTCATATCTCTTCTTTCTTCTTCTCTTTTAGCCTCTGAGATCTCTCTCTTCTTCTTTCTTTTCTCTCCTCTCGATTTTCTCTTCTTTCCTTTCTCCTTTCCTCTCCCCTCCCTCCTCTCATTCTCTTCTATTTCCTCTTTCCTCTCTATTCTCTCTCCTATTTTCTATTTCTTCTTTATTCTCTCTTCTATCTTTTCTCTTCTATCTTTTCTCTTCTATCTTTTTTTTTCTCTTCTATCCTTGATTCTGATTTGCCCTCTCCTCTCTCCAATCCTGTCTTGATCTCTCTTATCTTTCTCCCCTCCTCTCCTATCATTTTTCTTTTCTTCCTTTCAATTCTTTATTTATTCCCTTCTTTATCTTATATCGTTTTCTATCTCATTCCATTATTCTCCTTTCTCTTCTTTCTTTTCTTCTCTATCCTCTCTCCTCTTCTTTCTCTTCTCTCTTGTCATCTATCTTTCTTGTTTCCTCTCCTCTCTTTTTCTCTATTAATTTTCGTTTTTCTCTCTTTTCTTCTCTCATTTATCTTCTGTCTTTTTTTCTTTCCTATTTTCTTTCTTATTTCTCTTTTTTATTCTCTATTCCTTTCTTTTTCCTTTCTTCTGTCTTCTTTTTCTTTCCTCCTCTATCCAGATGAATTGTTGGCAGCTACCCAGATGAACTCCTGGTAGCTGCCCAGATGAATTCTGGTGGATATATGCCCAGGATAATTCTAGTGAGTGCCCAGATGAATTCTAGTGCCTGCCCAGATGAATTCTGGTGGCTGCCCAGATGGATTCTGGTGGTTGCCCAGATGAATTCTGGTGGCTGCCTAGATGAATTCTGGTGGTTGCCTAGATGAATTCTAGTGGCTGCCCAGGTGAACCCTGATGGCCAAGATGGATTCTGGTGGCTGCCTGATGAATTCTGGTGGCTGCCCAGATGAATTCTGGTAGCTGCCCAGGTGAATTGTTGGTGGCGCTGCCTAGATGAATTCTGGTGGCCGCCCAGATGAATTCTTGTGGCTGCCTAGATGAATTCTGGTGGCCGCCCAGATGAATTTTGGTGGCTGCCCAGATGAATTTTGGTGGCTGATGAATTCTGGTGGCTGCCTAGAT
>CAJNIZ010005593.1:729-19155 GCA_905231905.1 Symbiodinium pilosum | reverse complement strand
GGCTAAAGGAGGTCCAACATTAACTCCTATAAGCCCATGTAGTGGGATTATAATTAGGGTTATAAGCCCGGCTAGAAGTGTTACTACGTCCCATGAGTGCCCCAACTAGGGTTTAGGGTATAGGGTTTAGGGCAAGCCTGCCAGAATTCAAAAAGTATGTAGAATAACGACCTTTTGCTATGTTTAAGGGTTTGGGGCTATTATGTTACCTACTTTAAGGGTCAAGGTAGGGGTTTGTAGGGGTTTAGGACTTAGGGCTTTCGGGCTAAGGGTTTAGGATTGAGGATTTAGGGCTCAGGGTTTAGGGGGCTCAGGGTTCAGGATAGCGCGGTTGCGGGTTTAGGGCTTATTTCAACATCACCCTGCAGGTTTCAGGATATTGGGCTCAGGGTCCAAGTAGCTAGGGTTTGGGTTAGGACCACAGCAGCTGTGTAGGATGCTCTTTAGGCGCAAGACTGAATCTTATTTGGGTATTTCTGTGGATGGAGGAACACCAGCACCATCTAATAAACCTTTTAAACACAAATTCAGGGTTTAGGGTTTAAGGTTTAGGGTTACTTACAGAATTTTAAGGATCCTAAGTGCTGCAAGATTTCCTCCATCCACCGTTGGGCCCTTACTGTACTGTGCTGTATGGTGGAAAGCCGTAAACATCCGCTGGCCGCCCTGCATCAGACTAGCTTACCTATGCAGTGGGATCCTTTATGCCATATTAGAACGGTTTGTTGGGCGACCTATTGTTTAGGGCCTGAAGTGTGCAGGATTCAAGTCTTGCTGTTGTTTTACGAATTAGGGCGCAGGCTGTCCAGGGGATCCTGAAGAAGGGTTTCCAGTTATCGAGACATGCAGGGAGGCAATAGGATTGCATAAGGCTTACTAAGGCCTCATAGGGTTGGAAATGTCGGGTGGATACTCTGAAGGGTGGGATAGGATGGCAACCCCTAAGGCTGTCACTGGAAGGAGCTTTTAGATCATCCCGCCGGGCGTTTTGCTCATCCTTTAGCAGATAGCTAGAGGATCCGACATGAAAGGTTTCAGGTCCACTAACATTGAGGGAAGTTCCACGCCACATTTTTTTGAGGACTGGGATGTTTACGCAGACTCGTGTGTCCTAAGATCCCAAACTCTAATTGCTTCATGCCTAAATTGGTAAATCCATTGTCTGCAGGATCCTATCACAACGCATTCTGAACCCTAAGCTCTAAACCTTTTTCATTCTTCTATCTTCTGCTTGTATCGATGCTTGCCAGCCATTGAAGACACTTTGTTTGGGCCTAAACCCTGAACCCTAAGCCCCAACCCCGAAACCGCGCCAACCCATCGCCTCGCTTGACACAATGGCCCTGAAGCAGAGTGCTCCGCGCGCAATGTGCCAAATTCTGGGGAAGGGTGTACCTTTTAAAAAGGTGGATTTAGATGTTATATGGGAGCTATAGACTATATAAGGGGTTATATAGGGTTATACCGGGATTGTATGGGCGCCGAGGAATGAATGACTTCGGTACATGCTGCCCAGGTCACTGCTCCTCGTAGCCGGCCTTTTGGCGTCTAAAGCTGGGACATCCGGCAAGAGGGTTTAAGGTGTTAGGGTTAAGAATTTTAGGGTTTTAGGGTTTTAGAGTTTAGGGTGTTAGGGTTTTAGGGTTTAGGGTTTTAAGGTTTTAGGGTTTAGGGTTCTAGGGCTTAGAGTTTGAAAAGAAAAGCCCTATATAACCCTAAAGGACAAAGCCTATCTAATGTAGAAGCCGAACGCACAACCAGGGCTCTTGCTCTGTAATCCGCACATATCTAAAGTACAGTATGCCCCACTATTCCTGCAGGCCCAAAAAATACAAAATCTTCGTGACTCCCCCATAGAACTTCCGTTTCATCTTCCAGTGTCTAGCCTGATTGATTCCCGATTACTCTAGTTGTTTGGCCCATATATGCCACTGCCAAAGGCCTAAGCCCTAAAACCCTAAAGCCCTTACCCTAAATCAGGGGCGCACTATTCAAAACCTAGGGAGCCCCATCATCAAACTCCCCAGGAGCTCCTAAAGCCCCAAACCTATCGCGGTTTCAGGGTTTAGGGTTTGGGGTTTACAGGGCTCTTGTAGACCAAAATTTTACATTTTTATGGCTACCTGGGCCCAATATCAATGAAAAAAGATCTTTTTTAACAGCGTTTCAAGAAGAACCCAGTTTAGAGGTTTAGGATTTAGGGTTCCAATGCAAAAGCCCTGCAAACGATGCAGCCCTACAATCAACGCTGATGCGCTCCAAGCCTCAGCCCGGAACCCAAACTTAAACCCTACACCCTAGGGTTGAGGGTTTAGGGCTTACTCTTTAGGTTTTGGGATTTGGGGTCTAGGATTCAGGGCTTAGCGTTTAGGGTTTAGGGTTGACCTCCAGCCCCGGAAACCCTAAACCCTACACCGATCCAAGGTAGGAAATCCTGGGCTCGATGGCGATCCCTCCTCTTCCTGGCCGCGCTGGCCCTGCTCTTGGCCACTTGGCGGGTTTAGGGTTTGGGGTTTAGAGTTTAGTGTTTGGGGTTTAGTGTTTCGGCTGTGGGCTTATTTAGTGTGTAGTGTTTGGGGTTTGAGGTTTAGGGTTTGGGATGGTTTGGGATTCAGGGCTTAGGGTTGAGGATTCAGGGCTTAGGGTTCGGGGTTCAGAACTTAGAGTCTCCAGGCTTGGTGGCTGCGGAAAATTGGCGGGCGGACCATCTGAGATGATGTCAACATTTTCGGTGTTCTCTTTTGTCTTATGTCTGTTGCTGCTGTTAGTTCTATTGCTGTGCTATTATTGTTTGCGCAGGTCAGTTTTTTTAATCTCATGATTGATCTTAGTGTCATAATGAGAAAGCGTACTAACTTGCCTGTGATTTCGTAGGGTTGCAAAGTTGGCCCTTTCAGACCTGCAAATGAGGCCCACCCGACAAGGAAGGGTTCAGCATGTAGGGCTTAGGATTTCCAAGCATCTTGGCGCCCTGGAGCCCTAGACCCTGAACGCTGAACCACGTCGTCCCTCAACTTTTATGAGAGTTTTCAAAGTAGTTTCCGTGGAACCTGCACATGATCATATGATCCTTATACAGCCCTGGGGTCCCAAACGGAATTTTTTAAACCAAAACGCAACCCTGCCCGGTGTAAACGGGCAATGTTCCTCAGTAGTGAAACAGTTCATGTTTGAACGCAAGCCAGCCAGAAAACAAAGCGCTTGACACCTAAACTTCAGAACTTCAGCCTCGCAACCTCAAACCCTAAAACGTAGGGTTTAGGGTTTAGGTTTAGGGTTTAGGGTTTAGGTTTAGGGTTTAGGTTTAGGGTTTAGGGTTTAAACGTCCAGCCTCCAGCACACCTTCACCCCCCACCACGCCTATCTCCCCCCCCCCCCACGTACACTCCATGGAGCTCAAGTACTACAAGTCCCTACATACCCTTTTTTCTGACCCCGAAGCCCCACCAACGAGTGTCCGTGTTATCTTCCACTCCTGGAGTCGTACAAGCCCTGAACGGTATCCCAATGCAGCAACCCACCACAAAGCTTGCACTCTGAAACGATTCCCTAAGCGTCCAAGTGCCCAATGGTCACATACTCCTCCAAAATCTATATTTCAACGTGGTTTAGAGTTTAGGGATTACTCATGCCTTAGCCCTACACCCGAAACCGCTTGTGCCAGGCGAGCTGTCGGAATCGCTGCTTTTCGATGATGGCTGGCTCTGATTGGAGGCTTTCGGGTTTAGGGTTTATAGCTTTCTTTGGTTGAGCTGCGTTTTTGGGGGTTGTTATGGTCTCTGGGGTATGGAATTTTACTAGACCATCCAAAAGGAGTTACATAGAAGTCTCTGAGCAGATTTTAGGCTTCTTTTTCGGTTGCTTCCATGCATGCGAAGTTTTGAGTAGGCTGGGACATGGTGCATTCCAACATTATAGGGGTCCCATGTAGATAATAAGGTTTTGGTCCAGGGTTTAGGGTTTAGGGCTTAGGTCATATCAGCCCCACATCCCAAACCCGCAAGCTGAGCCCTCAATCCTAGGCCCTCAATCTCTTCCATGGAGGTTGTGTGAATTCCTGCTGAGTGGGTGTTAGTAGAGCAGCTTTGGGGTTAAAAGCTTGGAAATGTGTGTAGTGCAGCGGGTGGGGAGCCACAGCCCTAAGGAATTCTACAGCGAAGCGGCTGCCACCCTAAACGCTTAAAATCTGGTTTACATTAGCTTGAAGCGCTGGCGGCTTGCTGGGCGGGGAGCAGTGGTCACCGGAACTGCCTGCAGCCAGATGTTGTCCCAGACGCGGCGCTTTGGAGCCCTAAGGGTCCATGTGAGCAATAAGTAGTACTTGGGCCCTAAACCCTTATAAACCCTACAGCCTGGTATAGTGTTGGGGGAACAAGACGATTCTTGGGCACTTGGACCTTAGGGGAAAAATCCTGTACTGCAAAGGCGGCAGCCAGGCAGCCACAGGAATGTGTGGTAAACATGTTGGTGCTTAAGGGGGAGTGGGGGGTGGATCCCCGAAATAATCCCCGTCTAACCCCCTACATACCAGTATACTGGTACCCCCACAACTTAAGCACCAGCACCTAGAGGCGGATTCGCAGTCAACCTGGTACCCCTGCGGAATCGCACGCTTCATGGGATTCCACTACCGCACCCGCCACACTACCTTGTTTAGGTACCCCCGGTCATATTGGGGAGAATTGCGGGGAAACCTCGCGTGAGTAGTACAAGGGGGTAGTAGGGGTATCCATGAACGCTGGTCTGGCGTTTAGCCTTTAGGGTCCATGGTTTAGGACAGGGGGTAGCAAGACCGTATACGTGCATACGCCGTGCAACCCTGAAACAGTCACAGGGTGCCTCCCCGAAAACGAATACGCAAAGAAGCCACACCCACAACTGACCAGCCGTGACCAACGCGGAAAATATTCCTAATGAATCAGCCTTCTACACTACATCACGACGTCAAGTGCGCGGATAATGTATGTTATTTTGCTTTGGGGCCTGGGCACACGGCAGCTGGGGCAAGTGCTCAATTCTCTAGACTCCACTTCGAGGCTCAGGGTGACGTTGTAAGCGGGCTATAAAGAGGGCTATAAATAGACTGAGCTCAATCAGGGGAGTAAAGACCACATTCACTTACTAAGTCCTGCGAGCCTTCAAGTAAAAGAGGACCTTAAATTTCCTCCTGGTTCCTAGTACGGAATATGCGAATATATAAGAACATCTTATAATAGAGAATAAGGGATTTCCATTAGTCTCTATTAAGAACCAGTAAGATTTCCATACTGGATGGGGTTGGATCCCTGTGAGCCCACCCGGTCGGAGCCTGTAATCAGCAGGCGCGGTCCTGACAAAAAATGGGCTTCAAGAATCTAGGTAAATCTAAGGGTCCAAGGACCCAAATAATAGGGTTTTAGGGCCCAAATACTATAATATTAATGGTATTTCGGGCCCTAAAAACCCTATCATCTGGGTCCCTGGACCCTTAGGGTAAGTAGTACTCCAAAAATTGGAGATATTATAGTATTTAGGTAAGTACCAGGACCTTCCTTGTAGCCTTAATTGGGGATATATGGTCCCTAATAGTGGGTACTGAGGCCCTAATAGAGGGTAGGAGGAGGGTCTAGGTAGTACTCCAAAACTTGGAGATATTATAGTCCCTGTAAAGAGTAAGATTATATAGCTGTGCAGAGATGAGAATACGCTTGTTTGGTTCCGCCCTAGGTAGGAAAACACCTAGGTTTATCACCGAGTAATAAACTATATCCTCCTATAGTTATAGGTAATATGTCGTGCTGGTCAAGAACTGAAAAACCTATCCGACCACAAAGAAAGCCGACTACCTAATTTTAAGACTGTTATGACCGCTATCTTTCTGATAATAAGGTCATAGAGCTGTTCTGGCAGAAGAAACTTTCAACGATGTTAGGTTGGCGTGGAATAGTATCTTCTCCCGACTCCCGAAGAGAAAATTTGACACTGGTCCAATCCTTGTTCCCAGTTTTTTTTTAAAAAATCTGTGGGCTAGATTGGCTCGCGATAACGAACAGTCATGTAACGGCTTTGAGCGAATATGCAGTGGCTTTCCACATCGCAGTTCCTACTATGGACATCAAGGTGTCCCTCGTGTTAATAATTGATGGCCAGATTGCTTATCTCAAGTGGAAATGGGTCATACTCTGTCCTTACATAAGGCCTCGGATAATCGGGCATCGCTGAGCGAGGGAGAAGCACACGGCAGCATTGTTTCCAGTCCGAGTTGTCAGGTTGTGCTGTTGGACTTTAAAACCCTTTGAAACCAGGACCTTCTTTGTACCCTGATATAATTATAGTCCCCCTTAAGTAGATAGCTTTGGGTATGCTAAGATAAGATCCCCATACACCCCATATTCTATCTACTAAAGGGGGTTGTAATAATCTAGGGGACGATAGGGGTATCTAGTCCTTCATGGCGGGTATACAGAGAGTATATGGAGGGTCTAGGAAGGCACCCAAGTACGGCTATTGTGCTGTGATTCTACTTCGGCTATGGTTGCAACAAGATTTCGACTGGGCCCCCAAGTACCGCATGGTGCGACAAGGAGCCACTCAAGCATGGTGTCGTCCACTGACGCTGGGTGGCAAAGGATTATTCAGTTCACATTTTAGTTCTTGTGTCGCAGTCAGATTGAGGAGTCTAGGGCACAGAGTTTAGTTCGTCACCTGGACCACAGCACAAACAATCACTGGCTGTGTTCCTTTACGTTTGCTGTATGGTGATGGCAAACGCTTCTCTGATTGTTTGGGACCCTTTGCTGATGGCTATTGGCCGTCTGAACACAATGTGCAGGTACAAGGGCTTCGGGGATCCTAAGTTGGTGTAAGGTTCCTGTATACAAGAATGAACACAGACCCTAAGCTCTATTTATCTATTATCTCATAGATCCTAGGTTATAATATAATAGTCTCAAACCTATATAGACCCCAAACCCTATACCCTCAACGCCAGTTCCTATGGACATCGAGTTGTGGAAAGGCTTCACAGCAAGCAAAGTTCAAGGACAGAGAACAGTTTGTTCCCTAAACCCTAAACCCTGACCCTTAAGTTGGTTCTATAGTCCAAAGAAAGGGGGGTGTATAGGGAATTATATAGGGGGTTTATTACAGGGATCATTAAGGGGGATACTAGGAGTTAGGATTTTGGGCTGAGGGTTTTGGTTGTCGTGGGGGTTTGAGGTTTAGGGTCAGGATGGACGGTCTAGGGTGTAGTAGGGTTTGAGGGCCTAGGGCCTGGTTTGAAGGGTTTGGGGTTTGCAGCGTTGGGGCT
Organism: Symbiodinium pilosum; assembly: GCA_905231905.1. Lineage (NCBI taxonomy): Eukaryota > Dinophyceae > Suessiales > Symbiodiniaceae > Symbiodinium > Symbiodinium pilosum. The sequence continues at coordinate 11,867 of CAJNIZ010005593.1, read as the reverse complement.
CGTTACTTACCTCCAGTTAGCAGGGAATGGAGGAATGGAAAGACTATGGAACCCGCTACTTCATTGAGGATTTTATAGGGACTACTGTAAGGATCGATGACCTATAGTCTACACTCCTTAAAGGCGGCTATATAGCGGACTAAATAGGGGACTACTATAGTGCTTATTAAGGGAGATACTAGGAGTTAAGACTATAGCTCATATGGGTTGCTAGGAGTTAAGACTATAGCTCATATGGGTTGACATGGGCTATGTACTGATATCCATGCTGGATCTGACGGTTGGGTTCCACCTTCCATCCTTGATATGTCGAGGGTCATGGCACGCAGTGCCTGGTTACAGCTGGGGCTCTTGGCTGTACTCTTACTGAAGTCACCAACATGAGGGAAAGCAGGGTCGCAGCCGCACTTTGAAGCTGTTACCCAGTCCCACGAACCCTACACCCTGAAGCCTACCCCCTATACCCAAAACCAGCAAGGCACCCTAGCTCTGGTCCAGTTGCATGAACAGGGGGTCAGCGATCTATGCGCATGGACCTATGCAAAATCGCGGTTTTGACACTGCCGTTGTCAGAAGTTGATTGCAAGCAGTTCTGCAAGGAGTTGAGCGTGCTGTGTTGTCTTGCACGGGGTGGTAAGCAGAACATTAAACTAGACTTCAGAGCAAACACATCGTTCCACTTGTTGTTAGCGCCACGCCTCACCCTCCACTTAGACTCGGTGTCCCCAGTTTTTGCTATCCTGTACGAAATCATGCCCGGGGTTGAGGGTTCAGAGTGTAGGGTCTAGGGTTCAGGGCTTGGGGTGCAGGGTTCAGGCTTGAGGGTGGAAAGACTAAGACTGCAACACTGACGCAGCATTCAAAATCCCAGGTCTCTTCCTAACTAGGAACTCGGACTCCTATATGTCCTTCTTTTCGAGGAAAGTATCGTCAACATGGGGCAGATCCACCAAAAAGAAATGGAGGGACTTCCAGTGTCAACGTCTGGACAATTGCCCGAAGCCCTTCCTTAGGCTCTGCATATCCGGAGAACGCGGCACCGCAAGGAAACTTGAGTGAAGACTCTGTCGCACTCTCGTGAGCCGCTAAACTCTAGCCCAAAGGGTCCATGTATGAAATAGTTAGTGTTGCGCTAATTAGGAATGTGGACTTGAGGAAGTATTTGGTTATTGTAGGGTAAACTAAGGCCTAAACCCAGCCCTGTTGGCTATTAAAAGGAAGCAGACGTCCACATCGGCGCCCGCTCTGCTCTTTCACAGCCGCTCGGAACGCGCTGGTTCCGTCCCCAAAGGGTCATGTAGCTAGATTACATACTTGGGCCCTAAGTAGGTACATGAGAACCCCTTTGGGCCTAAGTATTTACCATATACCTACATGGACCCTTTGGGCTTTCTGGCTTCAGGATTATTAGCCTGTGCAGGAGAGTTGTTTCGAGTCTGCCTGGGTTTCAACTTGTGAGGTCACCGACATTAAGTTTGGTTCGTCTGCGAAGCAATTTATAGAAGAACATTTGTTTAAGATTGGCGGTTTCAGGCTCGGGATAGGCTAGTGAGGTAAGTTATGAGGTCTTGGGACTTTCTGAATCCTGTATACCACGCCATGAATCACACAGATCTGTGGCTTTGCAGGTCAGGGTACCAAGTAAGTGCGATTGCAGGTTTAGGCTGTTGCTATCTCCTTTTATCAAGGGTCCAGTGGCAAGCATCTGAACCGGCGTGCTGGAAGCTACATTATCACTGTTCGCAACGATGGACCACGTGATGTGATCATGTGCTCATCGAACCCTGATACAAATCTTTTATCCGGAAAGTTAACCCCCTCCCTTCCTTGTGAATCCTTGGCCTTGAAACCTTATATCTCGAAACTTCAAAGCTGAAACTCCAGGAACATAAGTACTAAGCCCTACCCGGGCCCCAAAACATAGGTAACACTTTAGCTCAAAATCCTTGAACATAGCCCAACAGACCATTATCTTACATACTTTTGGCTTTCAGGTAAACCCCAAACCCTAAACCGTGTGAACGTCAAGTCTCCCAACCCTAAGCGTGATCAACCTTAAACCCTAGCGCCCACGACTCCGAACGGAAAGGCTTTAGGCACATAGCACGACATGAACCATGGTCTACACTCCTTAAAGGGGGGGCTAGGGTTACGGTTATGGGTTTGAGGGATTATATAGGGGTGTATTATACTGGTTATCAAGGGGGGTACTAGGAGTTTAGACTATAGCCCATATGCAGAACTGTTTCCGTGCACCTAGAGGCCAGCAGTTGTGTACTTGGCAACCCCCCTACAGCAAACCCCAAACTAGCCCTCCAAACTTACACCTTGGTTACTGCCGCTATCCCAAAACCCTAAACCCTAAGGCTTAGGGTTTAGGGTTTAGGGTTCAGGGTTTAGGGTTTAGGGTTTAACTAAGGCTGTATCACCTATCCTCTAACAGTAATCTTTTGGACTGTCTACTCCCAGCACCTATGCAACATTGGTGGGCTTTTACAGGGTGGTCCCGAACCTAAGTTAATACACGACCCTACGCCCAAACCCTCTAAACCCGACTCCCTAGCCCTGAGCCCCAACCACTAACCCTACCTGGACCCAACAATATGCAGGATAAAGGGTTTGTTGACTCTTAGTTTTTGGTTTGCGCCGCTATTGTTGTTACTTTGGAGTCCAAACTCTAAATCCCAAGCCAGCCCTCAGCATCGGCCTTAAGCCCTAAATCCTAAACGTCAAATCCTTTAGATCATCTTTACCCTGTATACCCTTTTAAACTCTTTCAACCCTGTAAACCCTTGAAACCCTATCAGTCCTCAACTGTACACCCGACACCCCAATTGCTCAAACCCAAGACCAGGTCTGAGCTTCGGGAGCGCGCTGCGCTGCGCAAGCCCCTGCCAGAGGCCTTCATGCCCTAAGTGTAGGGTACAGGGTTTAGGGTTTATAGGGTTCGGGGTTTAGTGGTTTTAGGGTTTAAGGGCTTTGAAGGCAGTTTAGGCCTTCTGGTCGCTCAAGGGGCCAGGTGCCCAAATATCAGGGCTTTAGGCAGCCCGAAATGATCGCGTTTGGCGTCTGAAGTCCTACGAGTTGGGTTCTGAGACCCTCTACTTGGAGGTCCGTTGTACTTATAACCTACTTAGTAACTGTAGTTATAACCTACTTACAAGCCCCATAACTACAGTTACCCTACATAGAATGGGATTATAACTACAGTTACAAAGTAGCTTATAAGCAAAACGGACCTCCAAGTAGGACAGGGTTTTGATGAGGCTTGAAGGTCTGCTTGTTTTGGGTTTATTTTCAGATCCAATGTTTAGTTCTTTCAGGGTTCGGGGGGTTTGCAGTTGAGTCCTGGGTTGGAGGTTTGTGAAGGAGTTTAGTTTAGGTCCAGGTTTTAGAGGTTTTGCAGCTTAGGGCTTCAGGGTTTAGGTCCAGGGTTCGGGGCCCTGAGGGTTTTGGTGGACTTTAGAGTTTCAGGGGGCTAGAGTTTTAGGGTTTAGGGCTGTAGGCTCGAGGGTTTTGGGATTTAGGAGATCAGCGAAAGGCCCTACACCCCATAAACCTCAAAACCTACACCCAAGCTTGGTAGCTGTTACCATGTGCTGTGCCAAGCCTCTCCCCGCCTTCATCCGGGAGTGGATTAAAAAAAACTATTGTCAATATTGAGGGTTAGCATGGACCAGGAGATTTTACAGTGGTTTTTATGAGGAGTATAATCCGCTTTTGAAGCTGTCAGATCGCTTGAGGAACTTGCAGATATTTCTGCCGGAATCCTGCTAGAATGTAGACGAGAATGAGGAATTTCCACTAGCAGCTCCATGGCATAAATTTTCTGAGCCCCAAACATACACCCTTAACAGTAAGCCGCCGAGCCTAAGCAGTATGCTTCTAATTTTAGGGCCGGTTGCCCGACGTGGTGCAAGATTTAGGACATCAACAAGTCCCAAGTTTTTTGAGAAGACCCAACAAGACTTTGCATATCAGCATACATGTGAGCGCAGATGTCTGCATCTCCAAGCAGTACAGCCCAAGTTCCAAGAATAATGTGAAAACTTGGTCACCTTTTTTCGGCACCCATTTCCCTAAACACTAAACCTTGTCTTACGCTGATTTCATACAGCATACCGACCTCGGAGCCTAAGAAGGGAACCTTACTTTTGAGAGGCTCTCCATTGCAGAAAGCGGTGCCCCAAGGGTCCGAATGCCCATGAATTGAACGCATGGGACTCAGGTAAGAGTATATGAACAGAAGTTGTAGTACAAGTTGTGGAGTGTCAGATGAAAGAGTAGGGTTTTCAGATGTCAGGGCTGTGCTTGATGGAGCCAACTTTTAATATGCTTGGTACTCCACAATACATTTGGCATTTAGACTTTTAGGATTGGAGCTACAGGCTGTAGCTTAGGGCCCTATAGACGTTTAAATTCAACCTGAACCTTTAATTCAACCTAAACCCCCACAGTATTTGAAATAGCGGCCCTTTGTGCTGTTTTTGGTGGTTTTTGTGTTACTATTGTACCTACTCTTGGGGCACAGAAAGTCTGTCTTTTTTCTTCAAGCAAGCATGAAATCCGGTATAAGCCCTCTTTGAAAGATAGTAGTCTTGATGGAGCCCGTTTGGGGTTCGTCTTAGTTTGCGGGTGGCAGTCTTCTATGTAGCTCGTGAGATGAATCCCAAACCTTAAGGCCCAGATGCTAAACCCCGAGCCTTAAACTCAAACCCACAACCTGGAACGCCAATACACAAACCCTGAGCCTTGAGCTCTAAACCTTCATCTCCCAATCATGTGTTGGCAGACGCTGTTGCTGCGCTTTCCTGGGCAGGCGAAGCCATGTGGACGAAAACGGTTTAAGATGTGGTAGTTTCCCAAAATAAGGGACCCCAATATAGACTCTCAAATACTATAGGGAACCCACATAACGCACGGGGGGGTGGGGCGGTGGTGGATGCTGGTGCATATACTACACCCCCCCTTAAGTTCCCCCCTTAGTTTAGCAGTTTAGGGTTTAAGGGAACCCATGATACATTGGGGCTCGTTTCTGTTCTTTTAACTGCACACCTGCTTGCAGATGTGGCCTCTTTCGATATGTGGACTATACTCTTAACTCCTTAAAGGGGTTATATACGGGATTATACAGGGGACTATTATAGGGATTGCTTATAATGGATATTCAGGGGTTTACTAGGAGTTTAGACTATATCTCACATGTGGCTTGGGGTTCAGGACTTCTTGTCTTGGATCCGGTCTGGGACGAGATTACCATCCTACTGATTGGCTGCTAGTACCGTCACGATGGCTTGTCATATACGCACGTACTGCTACTGCTGCTGCTGATACTAATACATGTCTCTTCTTGTCACCCTAAATCCTAAAATACGAAACCCTAAACCCTAGATACTAAACCCTAAATCCCAAACCCTATTACATACATGTTGGGGTCACTGAACTCTGATGCAGAGCCGCCTTCAAGAAATCAGCGGCCCGTAGGTGAATTCCTTGAGCCCGGGCATTAGGGTTCAGGGTTTGGTGAACTAGTTGGTGCCGAGCAAGGCTCCCAAGCCCGCAGGGTCCAAATACATGAAACGGATATAGTTTGGGCTTGGCGTTTAGGGTTTAGGATAGAGGAACCTTTGGGGTGTTACATCCTATCTAGGTACTTGGACACTTGGGAGCCCCAATCCCAAAACCCCAACCACCTAAACTCATCCCTGAAACTTCACCCCTATGTCCTACGACTCAAAACTAGGCATGTTGAATGCCAAAAGAATAGAAGCACATAGTGTGAATAGATGTATGTGTGTGCGCATACCCATCAACAGTCTAACGATGGTAATTGCGAAAGAAGCAAGGCTAAGAGCAGCACTACCTGGATTCTGGATGACATGAAAACTGCAAGCGCGTTCCCTTGGCAGAGCTAGGGCAACCCAAGTAAATGTCCTAAGCTGATGCTAACCGCGATTGTAAAAGCCTTATGGATCCAAGTGCTTAGTTGTCATACATTTTGGTCGAATGTGTCCTGCAGTGTCTACTACAAGAACCTTGCGTACCCAATCATTGCGTTCTCGTATCTCAAGCCCTGCCAGAAATGTCGCCAAACCCCTTAGCTCTGAACCTCAAATTCGACTTAATTCCGCTAGTCCAGAAATAGCCTAAACCCTACAGCCCTTGCCCTCCTTCACGACATACTGCAAGGAGGGGCCGCTTAGTTATTATAAGTTTAGTTATGAGTGGGTTCAATACTGGGTTCAATTGGGGATACGCATGCCTACATCCCCTAGGAAGCTTAGTTATGGGATTCATGAGTATCGTCAACCTCAAACCCTAAACCCTGAAAATCCCTGAACCCTAAACCCTAAAGCCTAATAAACCCTAAGCCCTAAACCCCAAGAATCCCTGAGTCCTGAACCCTAAAAAACCCTAAACCCTAACAATCCCTGAGCCCTGAACGCTAAACTGTAAACCCTAAACCCTCCCAAGCCCTAAAGTCTGAACCCTAAACCCTAAGCCATGTTAGGGCGGGCCATCTTGCAGGAGTCAGAGTTTCTTCGCGCGCGGCTGGAGGACTTCTGCGCAGCCAGGCTCCTTATCTTCTGTTGAAATGCTTCTATAAAACGGTTTGAGGGTTTAGTGTTGAGGGGCTCGGGGTTTAGGGATTTGAGGTCTAGGGATGTAGGTTTCAGGGGCTTGGGGTGTCTTTACGTGAGGGTGCGAAAACGGATTTACGTTAGGGTGCATATACGGATTTAAAGTTTAGACGGCTCCGCCATTAGCCTTTCGGGCGTAGGACTTCCTAAGCTGAAAGGCTTAGGGCCTGCTTTATCCAGCAGAAGATTGGAGTGTCAGATGGAAGAGCAACTAGAAATCAAATGGAAACTGAAATGCTGCAGTGGTCTAGGGTTTAGGGTTTAGGGTGGGGATAACGAATATAGAAATTATTAACATCATGCTCTTATCAGCCTTGAACAGCTATGGTAAACAGAGCCCCAACTCCTCATGTAAACCCTGAATCCTAAACCCTTAACCCTCGTTTCAGGTTATTGCGGCTTTTCAGGGCTTGAGGTGTTGAAGCCCTAGCTACTTGGAGGCCCATGGGAGATATTAGCTACTTATAACTGGGATTAGAACCCTACTTATACTTGGGGTAACCCCTATAAGCCCATTTAGGGGGATTATAAGTAGAGTTATAAGCCCAGTTATCAGTGGTTACTTAGTCCCATGGGCCTCCAAGTAGGGTTCATTGGGAGGGAGATCTCTCAAGGATCGGTTTGGGGTCTAGGGTTTAGGAGTTTAGGAACTACAGTAGATACCTGGACCCGAAAAGTATGTAAAATAATGGCTTTCATGACTATGATCAGGAGTTTAGGGATTTACATACTTTTGGGGTTTAGGTACTCCTTATAACTTATAACCCTTTCCTTCATTGCTTGCTAATCGCCAGCTGCATGAAGGTCAAGCATCAACATTTCCTTCCCTGGAGATGGGGGAAAACTGAAACTTCGCGAGGAGTGCTGTAGGATGGTCTTTTGTGACAGATGGAACCCCAACAGCATACTGCTTTTAACGTGCAACCCTAAGAGGTCCAAGTACCCAATAACTAGGTACGTGGGAATTTGGTAATAATGATTGTAGTGCAGGTTTTTGCGTAAGTATATGATTATTGGGTACCCGGACCCTAAGGGTACACCGTAGCCCCCAATATGAAGCAAGATTTGAATCTAATATTAGGCATCGTTCTTATTTAGGAAGATACACCCTAAAGCCTAAAGCTTAAACCCTAAACCCTAACACTGGCCAACCGGGTTCTGACGGACCACAGATTCTGGGTTTAGGGTTTAGGGTTTGGGGTTTAGGTTTTAGTTCATGTTGTGTCGGTAGCAAGTTGTGAGTTATATTGAGAGGCGAGTATGAAGCGTGTGTATGCTACTTAGGGGCTGCGCTAGTGAAGCTACGCAGGTTTGCATGAAGGACTGCAGTATAAGGATTGCACTGAGGATTGTCGCAGGGTTCTGTTTGGGATTCTAGCACTTTACTTACGACAGGCTGCAATATGGATTGCTTAGAGGCAGCAACATGGAGAATGTTGGAAACCCTAAACCCTAAAGGAATGCCTTAGGGATTGCTGGTCTTCAGCTAAGACCGGCTACATTGTCCGAATCGGATGGAACAGGTCATCTTGCATGTCAACGTTCAAGGTTCAATATGCCATGGGTTAAGGGTTTACTTGGAGGGTCATGGGGACTTAGTAAGTAGGTTAATAATGAGAATTGGGGTTATTATATATGGCTTATAACCCACTTACTAAGTCCCCATGATCCTCCAAGTAGGGTTTTGTCCTCGAGCCTCCTCCGATGCACGGCTTGTCTGATATCTACCATCAGAGAAAGCCATGGATACTTTGGGGGTGCCATTTGTGTTGGGTTTGATGCGTCGTATGAGCAGGCGCAGGCCCCCCGCCTCAACAGACATTGAGCCTGAAAAATGCGCTTTATTCCCTTTCCCGAATAAAGCACCCCCAAACAAGGCATACCCCAAAATCGTACTGTTCTATATACATGTCTATGTACAGGTCGGTTATGAGGAATATTATATACTAATATTACATACTAGGGGGCTAGGGAGGTTCATTATGAGGGTAGGGAAAAACGGTCCTCTTTAGTGAGCCACTGTCAGCTTGCGCCTTTGTTTCGGTGAGTGTATGGCCGGTATGCTTTCTTCTTTACACATGAACGGGCTGCCAGAAGTTTGGTGTCTTTGTCGGGGGCGTCCTGCTAAGGACGGTTCAAGTTTCGAGTCGTTCGGTGTACATAGTGTCCATAGTGTTACCCTCTTTTTTGCACGCAAAGTATCCATACGCATAATTACGCATACTCCGCCCATCCTAGAACCTAACCCTTCATCCCCATTATACGAGCACTTGGGCATTTTGGCTTATGTGCGAGGAGTCGCCATCGGTTTGGAGAGTGCAACGCATCGATCAAGCTGCTCTTCTAAGAGAGACACTCTCGGGGTTTGTGGCTCACTCCACAACTTGAACCCTAAACCCTAATGTGGTGGCCTGATTAGTGTATGTAGGCCCCCCCCCGAATGAAAATGGGAACCCATTTAGTGTAGGAGGGAGGACCCCTCAAACAATCCATGGTTTTGGGGTTTTCAGTAGAATTCAGTAGGAGGGATCAGGATCTGCTCGGTAATAGATCAGAAGGGTGTTAGAAAGCATTTGAAAGTGTTTCTATTAAATTATTCTCCGAATTATTTGTTTTGACCGCGCAACTTCGCATAATTAAGGGGGTACTGAATAATTTAGGCGAAACTTCACAATTGAGACCCCCCACACTAATCGGGCCATTGCATTAATCCCTAAATCCTAAACCCTATTGCGCAAGCCAACAAGCTTCTTCGTATGCGCAGAATTTTAAACTATGGGATCCTGCATCAGACCCTCGCTTACCCGGCCCTCGCCCCCCGCCCCAACCCCCAGATGAGACCAAATGGGGTTGGGGTTTAGTGGCTGGATTCCTAGTCTGTTTTGGAACAAGGGAGGGCAAGCATAAGAGATCTCATACCCTAAAGGGTCCAAGGACCCAAATAATAGGGCTTTAGGGCCCAAATACCATTCATATTATGGTATTTGGGCCCTCTTGGACCCGTAGGGATAGCGAAAGTACGTAATGTAGCGAGCAGCCCCTGTTCCTAGGTTGCGGGGGAACCTGAATCAAAGACTGAGGAAATCCTTTCACTTTCAATTCGTCCTGAACAGCAACCCAGACCTTAAACCGTGAACCCCAAACCGTAAGCCCTACCTAAACCCCAAAAGCATGTAATGGCCTTTTGGGCTATATTTAGGTGTTTTGGGCTATTATGTTACCTACTTTTGGGGTAACCTTCAACTCAAACTGAAAGCAAAACCCAGACTCGGGGCTCATGATGGCTGTTAGCTTTTGGTCCTTATTTCAGGGCTTCCTGGACCCTAGGGGTCTGTGACGACTTCAAAAGGAACTGCAGATGAGTCCCCAAGCAGTGCTAAGATCAAATAATAGGTTCCCTTAAAGGAGGTTATAGGGGGATATATAGGGATATCTGGGGACTATGTAAGGGTCCAAGGACCCAAATAATCGGGTTTGAGGGCCCGAATGCCAGTAATATTCTGGTATTAAGGCCCTAAAACCCTGCTATTTGAGTCCTCGGACCCTTAGGGGAACATATCTAAAGCCCCAAGTCTTTATAATCTTTGAAGCCCAATCCTAAACCGATTCCTAAACGCTAAACCCCAAACCCCTAAACCCTAATGCCTAATGCCTCGTCGGTCCTCTCTTTAGGCTGGTTTTGCGCTACCTGCCTCTACGGCGCACATCTACGACGCAACGCCCGTCTTTGAATCGCCAGACGATGCTCACCATTCTCGCCGCTTGGGTTCACAGAGAGGTTTCTGAAACATTTCTGTGTACCCCAACCCCAAAGGTAGGTAAAATCACAGCCCAGAACCACCAGAGACTTTAGAACTGCAGTATGGTACCCTTAGGGTCCAAGTACCCAAGAATCATATGCTTACCCCAAACCTGATTCTCAAATGTGTCTTTAACTTTGTTAACCCTGAGGGTCCAAGTACTTAATAATCAGATACTTACCGCAAACTTGTACTACAATTTCTACCTAAACCCCAAAAGTATGTAAAATAATAGCCCTTAACCTATAAACATAACCATAAAGGCCATTATTTTACATACTTTTGGGGTCCAGGTATTACCAAAGCCCAAAGTACCCAATTATTGGGTACTTGGACCCTTAGGGGGTAGTGGAGGGACCCAGGGTGGTACAACGCTGGTTCCGCCGAATCCCAAAGCTTCGACATTCTGGTAGATGCAGAATTCAGGCCCACGTGAGTGAAGATTTATGCCTACCTGAACACGCAAAATATGTAGAATAATTGCTTCTTGGGCTAGTTTTTCAGGGTTTTGGGCTATGATTTTACCTACTTTTGGGGTTCAGGTAGAATTTGTGGCCCCCCGATGGCAATCCACCTTCCCAAAAAATCACAGCCTTCACTTCAGTACTGCTGCACCCCGAAGACACGGACCATGCGGTTGGGGGAAAGCTAGGACCTCCAGTATGCTTTATGGCTTACCTGAATCCCAAAAGTATGT
>CAJNIZ010005592.1:100649-113206 GCA_905231905.1 Symbiodinium pilosum | reverse complement strand
CGCCGTAAGCTAAACCTTGGGTTTCGTAAGCTACCGTAAGCAAATTCCTTACCGTCAAAGAAACCGGATAAGGGTTTTGATCCTCGCTCATTTTATTTTCCATTATCCCACTATATATCCCCAGTATATACCCTATAACATAGTAGTTTCCATTTTATTTTCCATTATCCCAATATATAGCCCCAATATATACCCTATAACATAGTAGCTTCCATTTTATTTTCCATTATCCCAATATATAGCCCCAATATATATATCCTATATAACCCCTATATAACCCTATATAATCCCTGTAGTTTCCATTTTATTTTCCATTATCCCAATATATCCCCTATATATGCCCCCTATATAACCCCTATATAACCCATTATAGTAGTTTCCATTTCCTTTTCCATTATCCCAATATATCAGGAAACCGGCAGCCGCTGAGCCCGAGGCTGATATTTTGCGCCTCGGCTTTTGTGGTGGTTAGGGCTTTTTGTGGGAATTGCGCAGGGGTTCTGTGGGGGAGGTGTATGCGCGGTCTTCTAGGCGAATCGCAGGTGTGTTATGTGAGCATTATGTTGGAGTACTAATGCTAGTAGCTCAGGAGGGATCGTACGGCTTCAGGGTGGTTCATGTGGCGGTTAAAACCATTCACCATAGCCGATATGAAGCGCGAGGTTGCTTCCAACATCTACCGCTGTGTGTTTACTATGCATCAGTACTTTTTCACTACATGTTGATTGAGAAATGGGCCCTTACAGCTCCAAATGGGAAGTGCTTCAGAATTCTATGCTGCTAGGGCGGAGCGGCTATTTGGTAGTTTCCCAAAATAGGGGGACCCCAATATAGACCCAAAAATACTATAGTCCTTACTATTGGGACCCCCAAAAAGGGTGCCCCTAATTTTGGGAACCCCCCATTTGGTTTGGGAAGCACAGCCTTGACAGCAGGGTACGGGTAACCACAGTAACAGTCAGTCGACATGGTTTGGGTTTAGGGTTTAGGGTTTAGGGTTTAGGGTGTGTAGGGCTTCTCAAGAAGATTGGCAAAGGTCAGGACCAGGGCTAGGGAACTATAGTCCCCGTTAAGTAGATAGAATATGGGGTATATGGGGATCCTATTATAATAATACACCCAAAGCCATATTCTATTTATTTAAGGGGGACTATAGGTCTGGTTTCTTCAGGATTGCGCTTAAGGGTTTCTCAGCCAGTTGGGAGACCCTAATCCCTTAACCCTAAACCCTCAACCGCTTATCTCAGGCTCACATCATACGGGACCTTTCGCACTGAAGCCAACCGTTTGATGAAGGACTGGCCTGAAATACCCATTGGGGTAAAGTTAGGATTATACTGGAATTATATGGGGATAATGGAAAATAAATGGAAACTATTATACTGGGTTTTGTAGATTTTATATAGCATCGCGGTGATTCGGTTCCCTCTAACTTGCTGGTTTGCGAACGAGGGAGCTTTGACTTTCGCAAAGGTTTACACGAGCACTGCTAAAACACTAATCGTGTAGCCCTCTTGTAGTTCAATGGCCCTTGTCGTAGCCAATCGAGCTACGTAGGTGTCAAGACTGTCTTGAAGGAGAAGTTTGGAACCGATTCAAGACTGCTGTGCAGAGCAAGGTTCATCTCAATGCTTCCGAAGCCTTCATTCAACCCTTTCAGTTTTTTAGAACAACATGTTAAGAATGTAAATGCACCGAGTAGGCCCCATTAACATGTGAAAGATGACCTCCTGAAGACCCCGTCTTTCTCCATATCAGAATTAGACCCAATGCTCTTCGAACATGGACACTATTGTACGCAAGCAAACTCAGAGGAGCAAGAGTTTTCCGGCATCGTGCTGGATGAGGCGCAGAACATCAAGAACCACGGTACCCAGGTCGGCAGGAACGGTTCTGTAGCTTCTTTTGCTATTCTTGGTTTTCTACATGTTCGCTGGCTATCACTCTGGCTACTGGTCCTAGGAGAGCTTTCATCTTGACTGCTTTGCTACGATCCTTTCTGGCTGTTTGTGTGCTACGATCACAGGAAAGTGATTTCTGTTTTGTTGCTTTAATGTTGTGACGACTTCCCAATTATGTATGATGTATGCCATTCTTGCTACTCTTTTCATGAGTTTCCCGGACTTGGCAAGGTCTCCTTCCTGTGTCCTTAAAGGGTCCGAATTTGGTTGGTTGGAGTTACCAGGATCCTGTTATCACAGATCCTGAGACTGCAGGTTTCCAAGCGGGTGAAGGAAATGGCAGACTGCTGTGGAACGGCTCTTCGGCTATACCTCATCCTTTGTTTACGGGTTCACGTTGCATTTGATGCTGCATTGTTGGGGTAACATCTACATACACGTACATACACGCATGTATGTACATATGTTGTATATATATATATGTAGAGAGTGAGTATCAGAAGGATTTCCTGCAGATGCTCTACCTTGGTACTTGCCTCACGCAGTGTTGAGTTTTTTTTGGGGAGCCTGAGTCGGGAGGAATGCATGCGTCTCACGTGAGGTTTTAGGGTTCCCATTACAAGGTCTATCAGGTGACTCTCTCCCGTACATCTCGTAGTCGTTAAGCCAGCCAGGGTCATCGCCCTGTTCAAAGCCATCTCGACCCCTAGCTCTCAACCCTAAACCTAGATATCAAACCTAGATAGGCCTCCTACTAAAAAAATGCTGCTTAATCCCAGTGTCTATCCCATGATCATTCCATTTCTGTTTGCCGTTTGATTCTCCGTTACAAAAAGGGTGAGGGCATCTGCAACTCTATACTGGGCTTGAGCAAGTTGTGCCACTCCATGTCTTTGAGCCACCTATTGCAAGTGAAGCAAGACATATACTGTGGCTCCACGTGTAGAATGGCTTCATCATGCTTCATCCATGACATCTGGGCTACTTGCTTGTATATCTTGCGCTGCCCAATTTGTCCAGTTTGCTATGCAGTGCAGTGCTTACGTCTGCATCCTATGCAGCCTGACAGGGAATTCTGCCTAGTGAGGGGTCCCCTACGAAAGCCAAAGATCGGAATCCACATGATGGCAACAGGGACCCGGCAATTGCATTAAAGTGCTAAAGTCAGATTCAGCTGGGAGTAAAAATAAAATGAGTGGACGTGGCATTGGTATCGCATACCAATGGCTGAACTTCCCCGGTTGAAGCGAATGCTCTTAATTTTGTTCTGACCCTAAGGTCCGCGTCGCCTTGAGTGGCACACCAGTCGCTGGCTTTGAAGCTCGTAACCTTCCGGGGAGTTCTGGTTGAGTTCCCTGAAGCATCTCCAGTTTGGAAGTTCTTGAGGTGACCGGCACTGCAATTGTTCATTGTGCTTTCTACGCAGCAGTCCGTTCCTATGGGCTCAAACGCCAGCTCAGGCCATTTCTTAAACTGAGTTTGAACGTGGCCGTACTAGGCATGCAGTCATGCAGAAGCTGATGCGGAGGCGACCAGCCCAAATAACCAAGACCCATTGGTCTTGGAGTCCTAAACCACACAGAAAGCAACCGTAACAGCCCAAGGAAGTTTCCCAAAATTAGGAGTACCATTTTGGGGGTCCCTATAATGAGGCTTTTCGTATTTTGGGGTCTCTACCATGGTTCCCTGTATTTATGGAAGCTACCACACTTGGAAAGCCACACAGAACCAGTTGCAGAGACTGACTCCCAAGGTCGAAAATCGGCTTAGCGACCTCCACTCGCAGTTTGAGTTTATCCTGCCTGGATACCTCGCGCTCATGGGCTAAATGGTTGGGTGTAGGGTTAGGGTTTAGGGGTTTAGGGGTTAGGGTTTACGGTTTAGGATTTAGGGTTGGGTTTAGGGTCCCCCTTAAGTAGATAGAACATGGCTTTGGGTAAAGTATCATACGATCCCCATATACCTCATATTCTATCTACTTAAGGGGGGCTATAGGGTTTAGTCTTTCGGGTTAGGGTTTAGTCTAGGGCTTCGTACAGATAGGGATATCTAGGGCTCTGTAGGGCTTGTAAAGGCTGTAGAGTAGGATGATGGATTCCCGCTTACAAGGGTACCCCGGGAAGACTGTTTTTCAAGAGGATGATCGGTGTCTTTTGTTATGGAGTGTCACTGGCCTGTCAAGCATTCACTAGTGCCAGAGACTCTTAATTTGCTGAACATTTGGCTCGTTTTGGTTTCGAGTGGTTTGAAGCTAGAGAGGAAACTTTGTACAGTACTGGAACAGCAACCCCAGAATCGGCTAAATTCGGCGCCAGATTGTTGCTCTTGGGCGGGGGTTTTGTAAAGCAACGCTGGGTCACGATGTCAACAAGTGTGGACTGAATGCAGGTGTTTCCAAAGATAATCTCCATGATGGGGTTCTATATTCCATCCCCATATATCTGAAGGAACTGGCTTGGGCTGGTTGACGAGGGGGGCCTGCTGCCTGCTTTCTTTTGAAGAGACGTCTCTCAGAAGTAGGGCTACGGCCAGAAAGGCAAGAGCACGTAAGGTTTGATACTGCCGTGTGGATCATCAACAAGTCACAATTGGGCAGGCAAGAAACCCTATCGTACTTTCAGATAATATGGTAGTTTCTCAAAATGGGGGGACCCCAATATGGAACCCAAAATATTGTAATCCTTATTATGGGGAGCCCCAATAAGGTACCCTTAATTTTGGGAAATTCCCATATCCCAAGAAGACACCAGCTTTGGTGTGCCGAGGAACTCGAAGGCTGACTTCAACAAGGACCTGCTATCGGGCTCATGGTGATGTCAGGGTCAAGTATGGGTTGCCGTGTCATGCAGCAGGGTTATGCTTGTAGGAGCTTTTTAGACCTTACCGTGCTTCTTTCCTAGCCCAGATTGCGGTCGGGTGGGGCCTCTCCCTGTCGAAGCGTGCGTCCTAAGCGGAACAGATAAAACCCAAAAGGGGGACCTGTCCCACAACAAACCTCTACAAGGTGAAGATGCTTCAAAGACCTGTGGGTTAATGGGGAATGCAAGAATGGACAGACGCCTCGCGTACATCAAGGGCCTAGCAACTTCACCTCTCGTGAAGATCAAGGGCCTGGCAAGAAAGCTAGTTGACCATCAACTGCCCTGAAGTAATGCTCCCGTAGCCCGAGCCCTCGAAGACTCCAAAGCATGCAGCTTGCGTTTGTAAACGATGTTTGGGGAGCTATTCTTTGTCCCGACCCAAGTTGTATTGTAACCAAGCATAATAATCTCTTGTAAATAATATGATGCATAAGACTAGTGACTGGTGTTAGGTAATATGCCTACCTAGTTTAGTCCCTACAGGGTCCCAAGAGCCCACAAGCCATGGTACAGCCCAAGGAGTTCGACAAGCCGCTGGGAAATGCAGCCAAGAAGCAGGACACCAGCGAAGAGGCTCTGGGCCACTAAAGGCTGACCAACAAGTTAACACTAGAGGGCAGGGCATGTGACATTCAGGTCCAATTGTATTCCTGGCGACGGAATATGATTGGGTGCGGCCTGTACCCAACGTTTTGAACTCCGAGTCCAGGGTTCAGTGGCCTTAAGGCGCAGTAGGTTTGATTCTGTTTCGTCGTTCAAAGTCTGCCCTGTGGAGTTTGATGGAGACTCTGCAGGACTGCAAACCCATCAGATCACGCTTTTATGCGGTCTTTCATGGCTTTGACGGGGCTCAGGTATTTATGGGCCCTAAAACGAGAACAGCGTTCCCGCCCCCCTTTCGCACGACCATGGGTAAGGGCTTGCGGCTCAAATATTGTTTCTGGGAGCATACCACCGCAGAAGGATGCCATATCATTAGGCACCCCAAACCAAGCCAGAACTCTTCAATTATCGGTGCGGAAGTCCGCAGTTAAGCGTCAACTGCCGGAAGCCACAGCTTACTCCGTCCTCCCTCTATAAGGGCCGCGTACTCACCATACGACTTCCCAAATAGGGATTTAATCTATTTCGGGCCTCCATATTTGCAGGCTCCCCTTCAGCTGAACCATCCAACTAAGGATTCATCTCGGAGGGGGGAGGCGTAAGCACCCTGCACCCTCCAACCGCCCAGCCCTGAAGATGCGCATTATTCACTACCCGTCATTACCCTTAGTACAAGCCCTAAATAGACACGTGTATTTTTATATGTGTATATATTTATATGGAAAATACATATTTCTATTTATAGATATATCCGCTCGAGACCAAAGTAGTTCCCATAAAGGCGCAACAAACTGGTACCCTTGTCAAGCCTCTCGCCCAGGGTCCCTAGTCTGCACCTATTGCCCTGGAGGTAGCTCAAAAGCAGCGCATCCTGCAGCGGTTAATCCAGCCCTTCTTGCTGCGGTGCCTCGTTCATGATGTCGTTGCCTTGGTCTAGGATTGTGGAGTTAGGTTTTGGAAGGCTCAACCCAAATTCATGTTATGGGAAACAGCCCTTGAACTCCGAAAGCATTCGCTGTGAAAAGGTTCTAGGGCATCCCAATGACATCAGGCTTGAACATCAACTCTACGCAAGATCCTCAGTTATCAATCCAAAACAAAACCTCATGCTTTGCACAAGGCTTGTTAGTTGTGGTAGGGAATGGAGGTGTGGATCCTCACAGTAGCCCCATTATACACCCCAAAACAAACATTTGTTATACGTTTCTTTTTGAACTCTTCATTTCCTACGCAAAAAGCCTCTAACAACCAGAAAGAAGAAGGACAGACGTCAACCAGCATCTGAGGAGGCTCAAAGCAGCAGTCGCAACAGATCTGCCGGAGAAGGTTGAGCAGCGCCTGGCTTCAAACTCGGTTTGCTGGGTTGCTGTTTAGGAACTTAGAGTAAGTTACCCTATTATGGGTATATAGTAAATAGCATGGTTTCATTGTTATAGTAGCCTAACTTAAGTTCCTTAACAGCAACCCACTTTGAGGTGGTTTAGGGTTTGGAGCTTGCAGTTGAAGGTTTTAGTTACGTTCGGGATTTCAGGCCATCTGTTTTCGGAGGGCCGTTTGAAAATGGAATATGAAGCTGCGGCAAATTCGATCGGGAATTGCAAAGGTACCTTCTGTTATGCCACGAGATCACAAGATCACGTCAAAGAGGTTCCTGTTGGAGATTGGAGCTTGTGGGAACCTATGGGGTTCAAGACGGGTACGCGCCTCCCCTGAGGGCCAACATTCTGGGTCCCTTTCCATGGCTTCTACCCAGGAGAACTTCTTTAGATGATTTGTAAATAAACTGCTTTATGGGCCACTGTCATCCACTGTCAATATTAGCCTTGGCAAGGGGCCAGTAGGGGTGGACATAGGGGTCCCTCTTATAGTTTAGTACAGTCCCCGATGAGTCCCCCATATAATTCTTAATAAGAAACCCATGTCGATAAGATTTATGTAAGAAATATTGACTGTATCTCACACGCAGAAAAAGCCATGTAGGACTGTGAATTTCTCAGACTCTTCATCTGAAGGCGACTACTTTGACTCTGAAAACAAGATATCCTATGATCACATACATGGGGATCCTACAGAGAACTGTTTTGAGAGGATTCTAGGAGGCCTATGACTGCGCTCGCGCCGGTGGGGACACTTGCTCTAACTTCAGGATCCCCATATATGACTTAGTTTGGACACTGCCCCCACTCAGTAGCATAGCAGTTGGATAATATGTATATCTTAAGTAACTATGGCCCCTGATATTAGTTGTTTCAGGGTTTGGGCGAAAGAAGCGGGAGCCCGCAGTTTCAACGAACTTGCCTTTAACACTCTAAACCCAGAGCCCCGATCCCCAAAGCCCTAGAACCCTGAAGTTTCACACTGTAGTTTGCATTTTCCACAATTCCATTAAAGGCCCTATGTAATCCGTAAATCCTATAAGCCTTAAAAGGCCTAACCTTAAAGCCGGAAGCCGTTCTTCCACTCAGGGATCACCTCTGCGAACTGGGGCCTGTCCAGGCCTAACCTGCAACCCCATTTCTCTTTTGGTAGTGGGCGTTCGTGGGTTTAGTGGTTTATGGGTTTGGGGCTTTAGGGGTTTTAGGGGTTTTAGGGGTTTAGGGTTCAGGGTGGCTTAGGGTGGTTTAGGGTTTTAGGGTGGTGTAGGCGGGTTAAGGGGTCTGGGCTGAGCTTTGGTAACCCCAACTCCTCCCAAATTAAGCGCCTAAAGCTATCATATGCTGAGCATGAGGTCCAAAGTTTGGCGATTAGGGTTGCCAAAATCCCCTGATTGCACCTGCAGATTTTATGAGTTATAGCTGCTACTTGGGGTGTATATCAAATCCTAAAAAGCTGTCTGACTACGCTACAGGTAGTTGGGGATGCAGATGCAGTTTTGTCGAAAGAGTTGAAGTCCAGGGTCTACAGTTCCAGTAATTCCTATTCGGTGTAGCCAATCGGGGTGATGGGCACCCTCCGGGCTTCAGGTTTGCCCTTGCATTTAATGCATTTGGGAAGAGTTTAGAGTTTAGGGTCTAGGGTGAGTGATGCTCTGGAACTCAGCTTGCACATGCTAGTGAAAGAAAGGGCGTGGATTCTTCAGTAGCCCTCATAAAGCCTTATAATACCCTAAGCCCTAAGCCTTAAACCCTAAACCCTGATAGGGGTCATAACATTGTGTGAACAAGGGTCTTGGGCAGCGTGCCTTCACTTTTATGATTAGCAAAGTTGCCCAAGGCCGAAACCAAGACTTCGAGATCAGTCATAATTTTGGCCAGTGACAGATTCTAGCTCAAAAATTCGGGGATGGCAAGTGCATAACCACGAAGGGGTAATAGGGGAAGGATGCAGGAGGTTCTGGGGTTACCAGCATATTTCTGCATTCTTAACTCTAAACCCTAAGCCTTCTGTATGTGTGCGTTTCATCCAGGACATCTTACGCAAGGTCAATGCTCATAGAGCTTGTAGTTCCAGCTTGCCAGGTGCGAGGGCCCATGAGAGCATAGGACCTGTATTTGAGAGAACTTTTAGGTATAGGTTTAGGATAACGTATGGCAAGCACAGTCAAGCTGACGGTCAACAACCACAGCAAGTCTTGTCCTGCCCAATGACCCCCTTAACCCTTAACCTCTCTTGCAGTAGAACTTGAAACGGTTCTTTCTATCCGCCAGGAAAGCCTCTACAAGTCACTGCAGGTGCAGTTCTTATAGCGCTGATACAATGGGGTTTGCAGGTTGGGTTTAGGGTTTGGGGAAGGTTGTGGCTTCTTTCGAGGTGCCTTTCTCATAGGTTTGTGCGAGAGATTTTTAAGCACCTTCGAGGCAATGTAGGCTTCAGTTATCAAACTGCTCATGAGCTGGCAGACCCCAAGGAGGAATCCGGAGCACAGAGTCAACAAATCGGGACAGTGGTGTGGGAAGATGTCAGTTCAGCTCTTCATGCACCCGGAGAGAGAAGGACTTTTTGAGTCGCTAGCGGGTGATAGCTAAGACGATTATCCCACTTCGTTCCCTGAGCAAACGCAAAATTACCCTCAATCCTTATTTGAACCACCGGGGACCCTCGTTTAATGAATGATGTGGGGATCTGGGTTGGAGGCGATAACGATTTGAGGGTTTGAGGTTACTGGGGGTTATATAAGGATATACAGGGTTTAGGGTTTCCCAAAATTGATGGTATTTTAGGGTTTAGGGTCTACTCCTCCCTGGAACCTTGACAGCAGGTCCCATTTCATGACTTCAGTTTCAGGATTGGCCTGGGATCCACCAAGGGTTGATGTTAGAAGGTCTAGGTAACAAGAGCCGAGGCTTGTGCGCTAAACCTATTGCCATTTGTGGCAGTCAAGGCCAGAAGCTTGCAACACGGAAACATGTGGTAGTTTCCAAAAACACGAGGATCCCAATATAGACACCCAGATACTAAAGACCTTTTTATAGGAACGGCCAGAAAGGTACCCCTAATTGTGGTCAACCCTCAAAGACATATATATATATATACATATATATATATACATATAGATATATATCCCCACATACCTCAATATGATCTCCTTTCAAGGTACCCCTAATTGTGGGAAATCCTAAGCCCTATGCATCCTTACATACACTTATATAACCTCATACAAACCCCTTTTGCGGTACCCTCATTTTTTTGGAAAGCACAGCTTCAAGCCATGAACAGGAGGACGGCCTGGAGGGCGCGCAGAACGCCCAAGGCATCGCGCGCAGGGGCAAGGCAAGCTTGGGTTGGGGTAATGAGGTTTAGGGCCGGGTTTAGGGTTTAGGGTATAATAATTGTATTCTTGATAATAATGGTAATGATGATGTTGCTATAGGGCGTAGGATTCACAACTGCGCAAGGAGGAGAAACTGGGGGGAGGGGGTCTCAGAATGAAGCGTGGAACGAGATCTTCCTAGCCACTAGGAGAACTATTGGAACCGTGAAGATGGTGGGGCTGCTCTTCTACATTGCAAACTAAGCTCAACATAAGTGGGATGGTATTGACCTGCTGTGAGGCCTCAGAAGCATGTGTTTGCTTGATGGTTTGGTTTGTGTCTCGCTATTGGAATACTTCACGAAGTGGCCTCCTGGAAAAATCCAGGGACATGCCAATCCAAACTAATGCAGCCCGGCTCTGAACCCTGAAGCCTAAACACCTACCTCTGGTTGGTAAGAACTGAAGGAATGGATCCTCATAACTGTCCGAGCTATAGTCTAAACTCCTTAAGGGGGGAGGTTATATAGGGAAGTATTGTAGGGCTTAATAGGGAGGGATATTCAAAGTTTAGACTATGGCTCGTATAGTCCCGAATAAGGTAGAATTTCCATTTTCTTTACCATACCTTGATTTCCTTCTAATCACAAGCAAGTAAATCCCTCAACCGAAGACCTCGGCTCAATGCAGGTCCTTGCTTTGCTCCACAGTTTGCGGAAGGTCTGCAACCACCCGGCTTGCTTGGATGCCGAGCTTCGGACTGCTTGAGCAAGGGTTTTAAGGTTTCGGTTTTCAGGGTTTAGGCTTTTGGGTCTTGCGGATTGTTGAGGCTAAGGAGTTAGGGTTTGGGAGTAGGCAGAAGGTAAAGGGTCTGGATGAGGGTAGAGGACTCAGGGTTTAGAGTTGACCAAGGTCCGGGGAGAAGGGCTCAGGATTCGGCAGGCATTGAGGGCTCAGGACCTTGTATTTAGCCTGCATTTAGAGTTGGCTTGTTCTTTGTCTTACTTGAGACTGGGCTATCAATGGTAGTGATAAAGGACTATGTGGTCCCATTAGTCAGACTTCTCATCGTGATAGGAAAAGCATGAGGACAGTGGCCGTAGGACTTGGGAAGCCAACATGGGCCAACGATGGCAATGTGGAGGCGGGTTTGGTTCAGGCATGCAGCATAGAATGTAGCTCTTGAATGAGCCCATATGAAGTTGCATGCTAGTATGGGGAGGAAAATCATCCGCTTGTAATCTGCGTAAGTGGTTTAGGGTTAACAACTTGTTAATAGTCCCTTATAACACCCTTGCAGTAATGTGCCAACCTACGTCACCTTTAAAATATATGGTCAGATGTCAGGCATCTTGATCCACCGACAACATGCACATCAAGGGATTATATAGGATTGTATAGAGCTTTTGTAGAGTTGTATAGGTTTATATAGGGATATATATATAGGGCTTAGGGTTGCAGCATTTGCGGCAATTGTGTATGGGCAGGCGAGCTCAAAGGGAAGAAGGTGAATGATTGCTATACCCTACAAAGCATCCCGTGGGTCCGTGTCTAATCATGAATGTATACACTAAACCCCAAACCTAAACCTTGTGTTCAGATACACCCTATACACAGTTTCCTGTAGCTTGGAACAGTCCACATGCAGATATGAATGTTACTCACTGGCCACTAAGGAGAGTTATCCGCAGGCAGGACACGCAGAGTTTCTTGCATGGGCTGGAACGGTTTAGGGTTCAGGTTTTAGGGCTAGAATCCAGAGGATGGAAGGTCAGGGTCTACGCCTACGCCTAGTTTTGTATCTCGTTGTAGTACCACTGGCCAAGCATGTGAATCTGGATTTTAGCCTGAGGGAAGTTCACCCTAAACCCTAAACCCTTGTTACTAGTAGCAAGGTCAAAGAACTTGCCCTGAACCTTTCGCCCCTCCAAAAAAGGCTTGGGGTAAGTAGATAGAATATGGGTATAAGGGTTATATAGGGGTTATATTGGGAATTAAGGTTTAGAGTATATAGTCCCCCTTAAGTAGATAGAACATGGGGTATATTATTGGGGTTCTTTAGTATAGAGATAGTGGAAAAGAAAGCGGGAACTACCATATTGTAATAGGGTTTATGTTGAGGTTATAGTCCCCCTTAAGTAGGTAGAATATGGGGTATATGGGGATCTTATTATAATATACCCAGAGCCACATTCCATCTACTTAAGGGGGGACTATATTTGTATGAGTGTATCTCAAAATTCTGGGTCCTTTTTTCGGGAGCCTCTTGGTGTTTCGACGTCTTCATTGTATAGGTGCGGCAGCACGACAGCATTCTAATCTTTACAGGTCTTCCTGTCTGCGGAGTTGTTCTCAACTTGTGTCGTGGTACCACAATCTTCTGGGTTGCTGTTAAGGAACTTAATTTAAGTTACTATGTTGGGGAAACCCTAATATCTACCATATATGCCCAGTATGGTAACTTAATTTAAGTTCCTTAACAGCAACCCAGGCTTCCTGATT